>JAQIWN010000436.1:0-33902 GCA_034699025.1 Entomobrya cf. arborea Gr-Col-00668 | reverse complement strand
TTTAAGTAGCTAAAGGTTGAAATAATGTCGTAGTTATTGCAATTTTTTTAGTTAAAAAAACGACACAAGGCCTTAACATGTAGCTAGTGGACAATTCAATTTGAATATCACTCCACTGCTGACTTTTTAATGTGAAACCTGCTAATGTTTAGGGACACAAAGGTCTGAGGACTTTCTAAACTGTAACTGATTAACAGATTACAGTATTTTGCATTGCATGTGCTTTTTATTTTTTAAAGGATACACTGCACAAAAAAAGAAATGCACCTTGTCCCACAATGTATTAAAAAGGAAAGAACAAAAATTTTTTTTTTTAAATCTGTTGCATACCTTACTATATTGTAGTTTTAGATTTTCAAACTCAAGAATACTCTGTTGTTCTTAAACAATGTTAACTTTAAGTAAATTGCACTCTCCCTACAATAATCAATGAAGTAACTTTTAAAACTGTGTGAGAGAGAGTAACAGCTTTTCCTTAATACACACCTCTCCTATCGCTTTGTACATATTAAACTGCAAGTTAGACTAATTACGTTAACTTTTGTCTCGTAATTTTTTTCTCATTGTAGATTAAGCAATAACGTACAAATACTCGACTTTTGCTCAAATGTAATTGTGAATTGATGCAAAATAACAGTTATATTCGTCCTACTCGCTGTACACGCTGTACTTCAAATAATGCAAAAGTGAATCATACTCATACCTTGAAAAGGTCTTTTTCATATTAGTTCAATGCTTTGTTATATACTATGTAGGGTTGTGCCGTTTGTGCGTAAGTGGCAATGTTCTAAGCTATGTACTTACTTACTGCACATTGTGCACATATTAGAAACGATCTAAAGTTATAATATTATAAGCTATCTAGTTTGTGTGAAAGGTACCTTCTAATTCTGAAAATTCAGGACCCGACACATTTTAGTACAATCTGCTGTGGGCTAATTGGTAAACTGAAGATAAGGTATCATATCATAATATAATGCATGAGATAACCATACAATTTTTGCAGGTGGAAAATGTCAGTCTTCAGCATATGCAAGCAATGTAGATATATTTTTTTTCATTCTACGGATTTTCCTGAACATATGGGCAAATATTTGACGCATCCTTGGCTATATATCCATATTGTATTCCTGATATAAAAAAATGTGTTCTCATTTCTCATACGTATATGAAAGTATGAAGATGAAGAGTATGAAGACACTTTGATGAAAACAACATGTTGATTCTGTGCATAAAGTATACATAACTGTTCTTTTGTACTACAAAATTTGTAGTATTCTGCAAAGCATTTTGGGTTGCTGTGTATAATTAAAGTGGTTTCAATTTCAGTGAGAGGAGTCAGTCTTATTGTTAAATTCATACAAAGATAACACCTAACCTAAACCCTACATCAGTTCACAGTACTGAACTTCACGATGCGATACACGTATACAAGAAGATAGGTATACCAACATACGCAAATGATTACGTATTACAGCTTAAGTTGATGACGGAAGCTATAAAGAAGTCTGACGTGGAGCTTTTAATCCAACAGATTCAGAGATATGCAATTGCTATACTACTAACCAACATTTCTATATTCATTCACCATTCTTCAATTGCATTTGCTTGGTACAATTGGCAAAATGCAAGTTGAATGAGCAGAGCAGATCATCACTTTGACATCATCATTTAACCACCATACTAATATGTCTGTTCTGTTGTTCAACTGCATTGTATAAATAAATCACAAAGAATAGTATCTCTGTAATTTATGTTGCTATAAATTTTAGCGTTATGAATTCAGGTAATCCATGCATTTTATAGATGTGCTTAGTTTGTATATTAACGGTTTACTACTCGTTTATCTCAGGAAAGCCGTTTGCAGACATTTTATGATGTCGTCGCTCATTGCCATAGTCAATGTTTCCAAGCATGTTACATTTCCGCAAATGACTAGTAAACGAATAATCTTTTAACTTCCTGTCTGTATGAGCCCTCGGTGCTCTGTGTGCTGTTGTTAATATGTCTGCTGATTTACTGGATGTAAAATAACCGCATGAATGAATGTAGATATTCATGAATTTTTGCAAAAAAAATCTACCTGAAGATGACGACGATTATGGGATCGCTATTTTGCAATAGTTATGTTTACTCTGTTAGTTTGCAAGAAATCTCTAACTTTGGAATTTTTTGATTTGAATCGGATGTCCTTGACCTTGGATTGATGCAGCAATATTGAAAAAAATAGTTTGTTTATTCGCTTGATTAAAGTATGGATTGAGTTTCATGGTCATTCATAAATATTTTTGTTCATTTCAGAATTATTGCAAAAATATTGTGAAGCATTTGCTATTCTAATAAGAATTTGTGCTGTACTTTGGGTGGGGCGAACATAGACAGAATAAAATTTATTATAAAAAACACTGTGCTCATTATGATCATGGATCACTACCTTCGATGATAATTAATCATTTTCGTGAAACATAAAATGCATCATTAGCAATGTTTATTGGGATAAATTGTTCTAATACAGTCATTACAACCATACTAAATGCAAAAGAATAATTCTTATACACACTACAAATAAAACGTTCATCATTAAATTAGAATTTTAATTTGTTTTACAATAATTTTTAACTAATCATTGCTACTACGTTGACTATACAGAGTTTTTGCTGTAATGCTACACGGGCTGTTGGGCTACATCCCTTTTATTTTGCTACATTTATGTAAACATTATAACTTTTTATTTATTATTGTACATGTACACAAGTTGGAATTCGTAACACCTTTTGTGGTTAAATACTTAAATTCACCATCTACACTAAATTGTTTTTCTAAACTTTAAAAACAGGATAACATTAATTTACTAAATTTTGTGTAGCTAATTCAGCAATTTAGATTTACAAATTTATATTTGCGGTTATACCGAATATTTACAAACGATTTTTTTTGCACAAGGTTACAAAAGCTGTTTGCTAATTCCCTATTTTTACATAACTATGAAATTTTACTACTCAACAGCCCCATGACTCATACTTTTTTCTACACTACGACAAAGTTAAAACTTTCACTTGATAATATTTAACGATAATATACATGCTTCAATCAATAATATAAATATGCGCACTATATTTGCTAAAGCGTTTTAACAAGCTGATAACCAGTTAATTTATTGTCCCTATTTGAATCATAAAACTTTGTATACCTATGCGCTGTATGCAAACTTATGTAATCATCCACATTAATATCTATTAAAAACCCCGATTAAACAGGTTGGAATGAAAAAAAAAAGATTCAAATAATAAATTGTTCGTTTGCACCAAGCATGCTGGTTTTATATAAAGCACCTTACACCTTATAGTATGTATGTAACTAACTATTTTGAAGACATTTCATTGGAACCATGCAGCTAACAATTTTATGGCAACAACATGCTTTAATTGATTGTGATGGCGCAAGATCACACCGTAATAATCTGAAACAGAGGTATTTTAAATAGGTTTCGACGGGGTCAACAGAAGTAATTTCATCTGCTTCGCCAAGATAAATTTTAATTATTCAGATTTTCATGTTCTTTTGACAGCAACTGAAATCGATTGTTCCCATTTCAATTTTCGGTTGGCACCTCCGTCTCCGCCTCCTCATTTTCAGGAGATTCTTCCGACATGAGAGGTAAGCTCTTCTGAGAATCTGCAAATATTTTTAAAAGTTCATGTGAAAAGTATAGTGAACCTTTTCCCCAAAGTATAGTTATGCACAACAACTAAGCAAAGTTAATTTAACTAACGATGAAAACATGCTTGTTGAAAAGGCTTATGAAACAGAGTTAATTTTTATACGACCTTTGTCGTCCTCTTCGACTGATTCCTTGCTTGCACTGGCTTGCATTGTTGATACAATGTCCATTCGGGAATCCAGTGAGTACTGCTTCCCAGCCAAAACCATTCCCTTAATTCTTCGACGTACAACTGTAAAAGTAAGCAAATTACAAAGCGAAGTTAAAACACTGAAAAGACATGTATGCTACTACATATAAAACAAGTACAGATCTCTGATATACCCGGAGAACTATTGTCGATTTCACTGAGTTTGAGTTTTCTTGCAAACTCCTTGAAGAGCTCATTGCTGTCAAAGATGGCAGCAAAAGACCCATTGATAATTTTTGGCGACATTGGAGAATTCGCTAGAAGCAGAGATGTTCCAAAGTGGGCATTTCGAAGTCTGGTTTCTGCCAATGGAACTTTCCTTGCTGGAACCATTGGAATCTCTCTAACTTCTTCGTTGGCAAGAACAGCCCTAGCTATTTCTTTCACTATAGCCCAGTCGGTACAAATATCCTCTACTGTGGTTTGGGGCGAAGTGATAGTGAATCGGATAACGTAACGACCCTGAAATAACCATCCAATGCATCAGCCACATATTTTAATTTCATGTGACAATAAAAGTTGCATATTGAAGTTACGTTAATTACTTTCAAAGATGCTGGAACACAATGAATCTTCCCAGAATTGTTTAGTCGCTTCAGCAGACTGCATACATACAAATTATTTCAAATGTGAGTATAAATGCGCTCATCCACAATTAATTATTACTTCGTCACACGAATTTAAGAACTTACGTCTCCGTTAGCTCATTGTCGCCCCGAAGACGGAAAACGATAAGTCCAAGATGGCGTTTGGCTGGAATTTCAAAACGGCCATCAGCAGCCACCATAGCTTCAAATCTTGCTGCCAAACGGACATTCTGAGAAAAGTTTGGAATTCTTATTCATCTTTTTTCATAAATTCCACTTACCACTTACCTTAAGAGAAAAAAAAATTAGCTCATGAGAATTTACCTTCCTTATATGCTCCTGCAATCCTTGAACCCCGAAAGACCTTAGCACAAACCACAGCTTCAACGCTCGGAAGCGCTTGCTGAGAGCGATTTGCCAATGCTAAAACATGATAAGTACGTAAAGTGGCTTGGTAAAATAATCATAACCGTGTTGACACAAACTCAATGAACAACTTAGAATTTACCATGTAATCAATAGCCATTCCCGAATTTTCATGCTGTAAATACAGTGGATCTACGTTAAATGTCCTATGTAGTGCCCCAGCATCTTGAACCTGCATTTACCCAGTGATGGTAAAATACAAAGCATAAAGAAACAAATATAGTTCCTTGAACAAAAAGGAATTGTTCGTATCATTTAACGATACACATTCATGAGCTCATATCATTACAGAAATCTTATTCCTCTCTCAGAAAAAAAATTCTGTTCACTCAGTTGAGTTTCTTTTCAAGGATCCATTTTTCCAACAAGACTGGTAAGAAATAGCAAAGCTTTGCATTGTATTCTGGGGAAAGTGTGCTAAAAACTTAAAACTATGACGGATGAAGATATTTGGAGAGGTAGATGTACACATGTGATCATGGAAGATGCAGCAAAGCTGAATCAAACGAACAGACATTCAGTTATGAACTCACCCACATAGCCGTACAATCGAAATGTACCATGAGCCACTTGGAAGGATTGAATGCAAACGAGTTGGCGTTCTCTACCCCTTTCATCCAGCTACGAAATTCTGGACAGATGAAAGCACTTCCAGCATATGCCGCATCAACGTGCAACCACAAATCTGAGAAAAAATATAATACAGCACGGAAACCATCATCATCAAATAATCCATTACACTTACCAAAAAACCGTGCCGTGTAATATTGTATATATAGCAGATACTGCTGCATATTACTGGTAAATAGGAAAATAACTCTTAAAATATGAAACTACACACGTATGAATAAAGCAAATTCTACTTCTTATCTACAAAGACATGATTTTTTTCTATACTATTGTGGCTTGGCTTATGTTAGTGAAATTCTCACAGTTTTCTCCTTGCTGAGATTAAATGTGCATCTGAGACAAAAGTTATGTTGACGGGTAAGACAGGCGTATAACCATTAATAAATGTGTCCTGTTTCTTTTTAAAATAATCATTGTTGATTGTTACTAGCAAATGAACACCACAATATGTCATCTATGCTGTTTAGTTTGACTTATTTAATGGGAGAAAATTATCATTACGCTGATGGATAAAATGAGAAAAAGGCTTAATACATAAAAAATAAGCATGTATTCTTTCTACTAAACAAGTGTAATTGAATATTTATTTCTTGCAATTACGAAAAAGCTTTTCTTTCCGTTTTCTTTTTTTCCAAAAATAAAATGGCGTAAAACTTACTTTCTTGGCGGCAGACGGTTCCGACTTCTTCTAAATTGTCAAAAGCACAGGATCCTGTTGTACCGAGTGTAGCACAAACCTTAACATATTAAATCACGCTTGTATTTCATCATTAGTTAACTAGAATATGAAGATTGTCTTCATAAATTTCCTCATACATTTACTCTGAATAAAAATGATATTCGTAAGGAACTCATCTCTTAGAAAAAAAATTCTAAATATTATATGAATATTAGGGAACATGAATATGACAAATACTTCTTAACTAAAACTTTATATTAAGTTGGTCAATTCCAAAAAATTGCAATGGAAAAACAGCCAGTAAAACAAATTACCCAAAATGGAATGAGTCCGTTTTCACGATCTTTTCTGATTGCAAAAGAAAGGGTTTCCCCGTCAATACCCAGCGTCTCGTCATCGCTGTCCAAGTAATGCATTCGGACAAGACCTATCAACCCTGCTTTCTCCACACTTGAATGGGCCTAAACAACAAACGGGAAAGCAGACAACTCAACAAGTATGAAGTAAGCAAGAGTTTCACATAGCCCCAAGCTCTGATTTGGCTCAAGGGATGGGTTTTATATTTTCCATTCAATGCATTGAATATCTAATTAATTTACTGTATTATATTATGGTGTCAATTAATTTTCTTAAAAATCGTTTCAAAACTAGGTTTTATACCTGATCTGAGCAATATGCTACGAGTCTTGCGTTTATTTCGGACGATGTGAGTTCAGGATATTGAGTTTTACACCTTCGAATTGCCTCGGATCTGCCAGCCATCAGTGCTATAAATGTGGATTCACTTGCAGTAGTCTACAAATATGAATTTTTAGCCCATATAAATGTCAACGAAGGAATTCAGTAGCATAATATGCATTATATGAAGCATTCCAACTTTCATAGAATGTGTTCTCGGAGAAAAAAAGAGAAAGTTTGTGCAAGATTATAAAAATATTTGCCAAAAGTCAGTCAGATAGAAACATTTATTTAATGCTGTTTTGACTGAAAGTGATCAAATGCACTTACAGTTCATTTTTTTAAAGCGTCTAGCTGTGAAACCAAAAAATTCTAAGTTTTTGTACTCACTTGAATTACCCCACCTCCAAGACCACCCTTGGTTGAATGGAGAAATGGTGGTGGTAGCCCAACCATCTTTCCTAACCAGTCCATTACGATTGTTTCAAGTTCCGTGCACGCTGGACTTGACGCCTAATTATGAAAATGCTAGTTATTATGGCCATTTTATATACTCCAGGTTTACGACGATTAATTATTAATAGCTGTTTATCGAATTAGGCGATAGAAAATTCTGTAAGTGGTGTGTTGATATACAACATTGAATTTATGAAGCTATTTTTATTGTACCGTGGCTTAATTTCATTTAAAAGTAAAAAAAGATAACTTACCCATGTGAATCCCAAGCAATTGATTGCATCTGCAAGCATATCTCCTAACAATGACGGATAAGAATTTAAAGCTGGAAAGTAAGCATGCTGTCGAAAGAAAATTCGGATTAAAATCACTTGATGTCAATGTATGTATCATAAAACTGAAATTCATCAAAACATAAATAATTTACCATATGTGGGCTTTGCCAATGTGTGACCTGCGAAATTAAAATAGTTTGTAGTTAAACACCCACGCATTTCTTTCCAATCTGATGATATAATATGCATGCATATTCATCCATTTCGACTTATGAGTTCTGTTTCACATTCTTTATATTATATGCATGAAAGAAAGACAAGATGCATTTATAATTATAGCTTCCAAAAAAATGGTTGCTACAAAACTCATAGATTCAAGAAGGTAACCGATATGCAGTTTACTGCACTGCGCAGTTCTTTTAAATATGTCATGTCTGATGGAATTCGGTTAATTAGTTGGCTATATTATGATGTACGTACTAAAACCTTGCATGAGTATTATGAAAACGCTGACAAAAGAACAGTGTATAAAAATAAAAAGCTTAAGTTACCCCTGGCAGAATAATCCGTTGAAAGTCTTCAAAGATATCTTGGTAAGACTCTCCCTCTTGAGGGGCTTCGTCCGGAATGAGTGGTCTCATGTAACCGGGTTTCACGGCAGGAAATACACGTCTAGCCCGAATTCCAGTCAAATAGTCGGCTATAAAGTCGACCATTTCCTTTCCTGTATAATTGAAAATTGCTTTACACATCTGAGCTTTTGTCTGATTAACGGAATAAGATGGTGGTTGCATTTAGTTTATTCAAAACTGTAGACCGAAATAGTGCAATTAAAATGCTATAAAGCTGTCTTTTCTCTCGTTTTTATTGAACAAGTATTTTTTTCATCAGGTTTTAAGACAGTGCTTTGTGATTATATTGCATTTACTGCTTATTGGTAGTTGAGCAATCGAGACAGAAATAAAACTAATCTTCCATTTTTTTCCATGAAAGAATCAGATATAGATTTCGATAGTAAAGTAAGTGCAATAGAAGCGGTCATGGGGTTGAAATCAAAGCGAAACATGAATGACATGAAAGTAAATAATACCTCTCTGGCGATACTCCTCTACATCCATCTTTATCGGTACTGACCAGGAACCTGGTCACTGAAGTGCAAGCTAAAGAATGAGAAATCCAGACACAGTAACACTTTATAATTGGATTAGTAGCCTGTCAAATGTAAACATCACAAATGGATTACAAAACAAGAAGAAGGAGACGGTCAAGAGCACGAAGAAAGTAGAACGTTTGTACGTTTTGTTTCTTGAATGAAACACGAAGGTTAATTGAGGTAAAAAATATCGAAGTGGATTTGTATTTAATTTCTTTTCAGATGACAAAATAACATGATATGAAAATGAAGCTTAATGATTACTAACTTTTAAGGTAACTTTATAATATCCAACTTTAAGAAAATACCACTGAGTAAACTGTTTAAAAAGATTTTTTCCCGAAGTAGGTGATTATATTTTCATAAAACTTGATTTTATATGAAATTACTACGTCCTGTTCGTCCTATCCCTTTAGTCTTCGATGACAAATCCCTTAAAAGAGTCGTATGTTAGCTATCCGTACGTATGAAATTCCAAATTCTGAGAGAATCTCTTTCTGATGTACTTTCTTGAGAAGGAGAAAGAAAGTCACCAACAAAATAATCCCGTGTGGTGGTGTTCAGCATGACTTTTAGTAACAAACAAACAATGAAGCTTTACATGTAAGAAGTAGATAATGCTACGATGTACGTACATAATAACAAAATAATGAAAAAGTAATTTCGTGGTGGGATTGCACATACGAAATGTACTTTCAGTAGGAATTGTAGCCATAAAATAGTCTTTTTTTCTTGGCTTTCTATACTTAACACAATAAATACTTGTGTTTGGGTGCTTTCTCTTTAGCAAACAGAGTGAGACGTGAACAGGCCGAGTGTCTGAGAAAAAATGGAAAAATCTCTTGGCTTTTCCTCAGCCCGACCGACACCACAGAATAAAGAACCGATACAATGGATCAAAGAAAATAACTAAAAAAAACATACTAACAAGTATGTTATAAGGTTGTGTACACATGAACAAGACGTCCATTGGCATTTACTCGTTGTGTTGCTTTTTTCTTGTTTAGCATTCAACAAGACGTTAGGATCGGTAAAAGGAGACGATGAGGGTTGAAAAACTTGGCAGAGTAATGTAGGGTTTTGGGGAAAAAAGAGCTGTCTTGGAATACAAATATCGGAATTCCACTTGAAGATCTTGATGTAAAGCTACCAACAAGACGAAAGGTGCTAAAACTGAAAGTGGAAAATGATGCGGTGGTGTTGTGGTGAGAAATAAAAATATTCACACACCGATTGAACCAAAATTGTGTTATGCAATACAATGAAGATTTGATAAACAAGACATGATTATTGTAAAAAAAAATGTATTTTGATGTAAACTTTTACTAGCCTGAATTTAAATGAAAGCCTTACATGAAAGTCCCACAATGCATTTTTTATTAGTGTATCTTCAATATAAGCTTTTGCATGGATAAATTCGGTTATGTAAGCTTCCAACCTAAAAAAAAGGCTCCAAATTGAATTTCTAAGATATTTGTTTGAAAATTTGCTTAAACGATATAGTTTAAAGCTTGTCACAATCACAATATGGGGATGGTTGGAATAAAGAAAGAGCAAATCTTTTTTATACTGGATACACTTTTGAATGATTGAAAAGTACATATATTTAGCTTGTTTATATTGTTTGGGTAAAAATAGACACGTACGTACATTTTTAAAGATTACAAAACAAGACAGGATGTCCATATTCTTATTTGTATTGACATAATACTTTGTTCTCTTTCTTCTATTCTTGAAAATTTGTACCAATAGCTTTCCGCTGCTGACCAGTGTAGGTGTATCGAAAACATTTGCCTATTGTGTGGGGAAAAAGTTTTCTCTTTTTTTTTTTTTTTTTTTTTTTAAAGAAAATCTCTCTCAGCTCAACAAGTAGGCATTATTCTCCTTTTTTTCTTTTTTTAACCAAAAGTATAGCTTGTTGCAAACTCAGTTCTCTTACGTCAATGTCTTTCTATATGGTGGCTCGCGCATTTAAAAAAGGCGAAAAGTAGGGTATTACCACAAAGTCATCTTGTTTTGTTGATGTCCTGTTTGTTCGCCTTGTTGAAAATCTCTAATCAGAACTTTCTTCTTCATTCAACAACGACAACTTACACTCTTTTTTTCAAAAGAAAGGGACAGGGCTAAGACTTATTGGTTAAATTTAAGTTTTCAATGCGACAACCACAATACATGGAAAAGAAAAATCTCTCGTCTTGTCTGAAGTGAATCGGATTTCCGTTGTAAACCATTGTTGAATCCTTTGTAACGGAGATTGAATTGGTACAAAATTCCATTATATGAATCAGTAGATCCAGCATCCAACTATGACGTAGTCCCATGAGATATGTTTTTATTCATTTCATTTTCAGAGGCCAGGATCCAAAGCGAGTGGGCGTTTTAACAATAATTCATTACATTTTATTATCGCTCGGCTCGGCGTATTTAACAACTGTTAAAATTGTATTTCACTATTGGAGAGTACACGTATTCTCTTAGGCAAATTGCAATAGTGCCAAGTAAGGTGTGAAACTTACTTTGAGTTTGAAACCGTACCATTTCCAATACTAAGGTAACTCTTTGAAAAGTTTTAAAATGTGGGAAATAGAAAGAAGTAACTTTTGCAAAATTACCACTTCATTGCAATCAAAATTATTCATAAATCATATATGCTTGATGTTCCTAACTCTTTAGCATAGAATAGATAATGCGGCCATTTAATTTTAATTCATTCACCATTTGCTAAAAAAAATCATCTGCATAATTAAATGTACATCAACCAAGCTGAATATGTCGACCCACGAAACTTTGGCCAGCTCGATCATTGCTGAAGGTCCATCCAGAACAATCGTGCGTGGAACTGGAGAACAAACTGATGTTTTACCTGCAAGTGTCCCTCTGATTGCACTCGACGATTGCAAATGTCCAATTTGTTTAGACTATTTTATTGATGTACGTTCCAAAACTGCGACGGGGTAATACGATATATTTGAGGGCAAAAAATAACGCCTTGTGTAAAATAAAAACGGACAAACACAAATGACTAGAGATGCTATGATATAATTTCCAGGTCGTAGAAACAAGATGCAATCATAGGTTTTGTCGTTTTTGCCTGGAAAACTGGCTGCGTGTTAGTATCCATCGACAATGTCCCACATGTCGGACAAACGTGAACGTAGGGACAATACATATAGCGTCTCATTTACAAGACCTTATCAATGCAACAATTCATCCTTTACTTAATGAAGATGTTATTCGTGAGAGGCGTCAGATCCGTTTGGAACGCCAAGCGCAGGTGGAACGATTTGCAACACAAAGGGAGCAAACTCAGGCATTGCTTGCCAGAATTACTTCAACTAGCCCCCGTTCCAGGCATATTCGTCGTGGTAGACGACTTGCTGATGTTGATGATAGCACTTCATCAGAAACTGGACCAAATTCGATTTCCCGACGTATTATGAATTGGTGGGATGATGGTAATAATTCACAGGCTGCCACAGGTGGTGACCCCTCACAAAGGAGAAGAGTGGAAGAGATTTATGAAAGCGATGTGGAGGACTTGCCGTATGATGTATTTCGACGAATTCGTTCAAGAAATCAAAATTTTGAAGTAGCACCTTTAACACAAGAAGCACCAGAACCACCTAATTGGAACATGACATCACGCAGTAATAATGGAATCAGAGAAAGTCAACGGGAACATCGGAGGGGAACTACTCCAACGCAATTTGACCAATCGTATCATGAAAATCTTATGGAAGAGTATAGTTATCATTTGAGAAGGGTCAATTCGGCTCATACCAGGATACGGGAAGCTTATCGTGACTTTAACTATCATAATGGCAGAATGCAGGAAATTCTTGCGGAACACAGATCTTTTTTCGCAACTAGTGGAAGAGGTTCTGAAAATGTTCCAGTTACACCTGATGAAGATCCTAGAGTAAGTTACGAAGACTTTGAAGATTTGATGGGAGCTGAGATGGGAGAGCTTTTAGACAACTCCCCTGCAGCTCAAGTTGTTTTCGGTAGATTAGCTTCTGGAAGTGCTCTTGGATTGGGATCAGCAGAAATACCGCATAATCCACCAAATGGATTACGCTATGGTGTATTTGGCAGGGGTGTTGATACAAGAGCTCGGGGTAGTTCTACTAATAGAAGTAGTCGTGGTAGTTCTAGAAGATATTCTCACTTAAGCAGCGACTTTGAGTCTTCCCGTTCTCCACGAACAAATGTGATTGATATGGAGCATGAAATCAGAAGTAGGAGAAATCAATTAAGTCGTTTAGCGTCATTAATTAGACAATGCCCCTGGAACACTGATACTAGATATCCCCGGGGTGGATTAAATAGCCAAGTGGAAAATGTTTCGAGCACTTCAGCACCAGTTTCCACTCCAATTCAGTACTTGAATCCAGTGTCAGAAGCGGATTTAAGTGGCATGGAAGACATTCGGAATAACAGTCAGCATCAACATCAAGTTATGATTGACAGATTAACAGAGAGAACAAACACTACAAGTCCCTCACCCAGTTCTCGGCGAATGAGAAGGCGTTTGGCTAGAACTAATATTTTCAGGCCTGGTGACCTTATCCGGGCGCGTACAGACAGTATTACATTCAATGGATTGCCTCGGGCAGGGAATTCCTTCAGTGAGAATTTGCTACCTGGAATAGTGGCTTTAGGGGAACCCAGAGTTTCAAACGCTGAGAATGATAATTCCAGAGGGGCAACATTTGCAAAGTTGGTGTCAAATAAAAAATATAATTTCAACAAAATGTCTATCAACTACGTATTTTTTGTCCTTTTATACAGATAATATATTTTGAATTCAATATCATACTTTTTAATTACAGTGTACGCTCTGAAAGTCAAGCCAGAATAGTTAATAACCTTGGACATAATACGGGAAGAAACTATGAAAATATAATATCTAGTCCAGGGTGGGCCATGAATGGGTCGTCCGATAGCGAAGAAGAAAGGCCAACGAGGAGAGAAAGTCGTCGCTCGTTTCGAAGAAGAACCAGTAGATCTCCCCAACAGGTTCGCTCACAACGAACATTGTCTGTTCCTCCTAGAAGTAGCAGTCAAGCAAGTTTTCGGAGAAAAGTGAGATTTCAGCGTAGACAACATGATAATCAAGACACGAATGGAATGCCAACGATGGCGGCTGCTGCGGCATCTGCATCTCACTTCAATAGAACCGCTCTTCTTCAGGATAGCGCTGAAGCTGAACGGCGCCTTGATGAGTTGCTAACTACACCTCCTGAAGTAGATAACATCGAAGAACCTGACAGAAATGCAAATCAGGATACGGGAATATCCGTAAATGACAGCGGAACAGAGAATGACAGCGACATTTTACCTAATTCGATACGAGGTCGTTCTTCCATGAACAACTTTCTGAAGACTTTATGCAATAAATTCAAAACACGCTAGTTCAAGGGTATATAGCTCGCAAGGATCAAACAAATAAACGGTTAACTTTATTCCTATGAGCAAACCGATAAATTTTCTAGTTAAAACATTTTATCATTCAAACAAAATTATGCGACAAGCAAGTCAGTTTAAATAAAGCAAAATTACAGTTTGACTTTTTACAGAATATACCTTTCAACAATTAGAAGTCGAGTCAATGTGATTTTTGAAATTAATTTCTGTTGTATACATTTTTTTGTACCTTATCTTCTACTGATCATGATCCCTTAAGATATGCATTACTACTACGTTAGCGTTTAATGAAGGCCGTCGTGTAGTGTAGTTTTGATATGGTTAGCTACTAGTTTGTTCAGACATCACCAAAAAAATTCCAGTTGTCAATGCAATTTCCTGCTAAAAGTACCAATTAAAAAGGGTTGAAACTTTCACAGGCCTCAAGTATTCATTTTAACAGCAATAATTCCGAATGTGTAGCACAACCACACTTACCATTTTACACAAAATATAGTCACACTACAACTACAATAACATTTTTTATAATCACTATACAACGTTTTAGATAATCTATATACTCAAACTGAATATTAGCTCCAGATCGAACACCTTGAGAGCTATCCTACCCCCTAAATTGTTAATAACTTACAACTTTCTTAAAATGGTTTCTGGTCACATCCAAAGCGATGCAAAAGCTTTGCCATTGTGGGACATTGGGGGTCACGACAGTGGTACACAGATTTTAAAACATTCATAGTAATGTACACTTATATTTTCTCCGCAAAAATGTTTTTTACATGTTCATCTACCCATCTGTAGGTAATACCCAACGCGTTATCGATATCATAAACCAATGCAGATATTTGGCATCTAAACGAGGTATGAATATAAAGCAAATTAGACAAACCATGAGGGAGGACGAAGCAACACAACGAAATTTGATGCGATACGCAGATATTTGTAACAAACAAATGCAATACGTCAGCCCTTTAGGAATCACTGACATGGTCAATTCAGAAGCTTCAAATTACCCCAGTTGGTTCACTCATCTTAACAGTCATGGAATGATTTATTCCCAATATAATGTCCAGAATTACGGAAACACTGGTTCAAAAGTGGTCACAAATAATGATCAGCGAAAAAGATGCTTACCAACTAAGAAGAATTTCCATACAGTACCGAAAACTAAACTGAGTGACAGGGGACACCAAAAGAAAGAAATTCAAGTGAAAGTTGAAGTGAAAAGCGAAACTAGCTGCTTTCCCGAAGACAATCTTTTCAAATCGACGTGTCATCCGTTCACCCCGTCAACAGTACAATTGGTAGAATCGAAAAATAGCAATGATAACGTTCTTAATCTTTTGTATCGTGCAAACTTGAGCAACAGAGTGGGCAGTGGTAGTAATACAAGCATGAGACTTTGTCCTTTACGTGGAAACAGTAGTCTTCAAAATAGTACACCTTCGTCATCCATTACTTCGTCAATAACAGTACTGAAAAATATGGACTGTATCAAAGTACCTGCAAGTTTAAACGAAGAAAGTAAAGCATCTGACCCGCCTGCAACGCTATGTAGTCTTCCGAGAAAATTAGCAGCTCACAATTTGGCAAGTTTATGTGCTGCTGAAGACGAGGATGACTCTGCTGCTATGACCATTGCTCGCTCCGATTCTTCTCAAGGAAACAGCGACTCTGACTTTGACGTAAGCGAAATCCAAATTGCAGAGGAAATTGATCAAGAGAAAGCGGTCGTTTCCCCACTTATTAAAAAAGCGGAGACAGCTCTTGCAAATTTACATAAAAGTGATGCACTATTTGGAACTATGGATGACTTTGGAAACTTAATGAACCAGGCCAACTATCTCTTATAATCGAATTCAAGAAAGTACGCTTATTCGAACAAAAAAATGATAATCAAGTCTGCCGTGTTAAGCGTGCACTAAATTTTAACAGTTTGCTGAACTACATTTTTTAATTTGAATAAAACACTGAGGACTTGTGCCAGCATATTTTTTTTATTCCAACTGTATTTTCTACAAGCATCTATTCCATAGAAAAGAGTAAAGCTATGTACGTAACAAAATGTTCCGGAATAATAGATCTCCAAAATGGACGCCATCTGCGGGAAACGTATTTTATTTCCAAAACTAGGAAGCTTGATAAAAGGGTTTACATTATTGTTATAGATTATGCTTGTGAGTTTCACAAACATTTTTAGTAGTTTTGCTTAAGAACCACTAGATGAAGAATATAGCAAAAGCTGTGGGCTGAAACAAGTAAAAGTTTTTAGGAACAATTCTTTCTTTTTCTTAAAGTCTCTTTGTGCCCCAATTTTTCTTTAGCTTAATTTAGTGTTTCCTGTGTACGGATTTATGCTGCATGTTTAGTAATTCAGATAAGTAATGCATGGTTTTTTTGGAATACTGACAAGCTTTTGTCCAATAACAGCAATAATTTTAAGCAAAAACAGGAAACATGATTATGGTTTTTAAAGACGAAATTCTTTTGGTGACGTTCGTTATTTTCGAATTCTGAAGTATTTTATTTCCAGCTCTGTATCTATAAATAAAAAAAGTTCCATCTGCAACAGTTATATCATGAAAAGTGAAAAATAAACATCACTTTGCGATGAAATCTCCGGTGTTTTTCTCGCTCATCTCATCTTGATGATGCTTTTTGGAATGCAAACATTTTGGAAGTGGAAATGGATGTTGAAAGCTGTCGAAAGAGGACATTCCATTACAGAAAATGGTTTCACGCTGTAATATACATGGTTGATGGCTGTGTCCTCAATGTCAGCGAAGTATTTTCGAGCACGTAGTTTGTAAAGATACATACATACTTTCACATTATATCATATTTCACATTTCTTCGCTTCCCCAAAAACATTTTACTCCAGTGTATTTCATAGACATGCTAGACCCTATTTTTTGTATGTGAGTCAATTCAACTAAAAATTAATGGCACCATTATAAAATGTGTGTCTGCATTGTGCATGCGTATAAAAATCTCTTCATTATCGTCATCTTTTGAGCGAGAGAAATGACTCATTGAATTGAATGTATTTTATCGTTCCTAAAGAGTAAAATGAAGTTGTGCTATTTTAACAGTTTTTTGACTACTACTGCATAAAAGCTTTTCCAAGTATTGTTAACAATGATTCATTGTTTTGTGTATTTATCCAATATATTCTCTAATTTTTAAAGGAGTAAAATAATAGAATTAGCTTTAGCAAATCACATACTTATTACTATCATATCACAAATAAGCATACAACACTATCTTATCACATCTAAAGCAGAAAAAGATGTTTGATATGATATTTACACATACAATATCTTCATTATAATTATATCTCGTCATTTTACTTGCATTCAAGCTCTCATATTGACTCCTCAGTCCTTACAATAATGTAACTTTTAAGATTATCTCTCCAGTAAAGTGCAATGTACAAAGTAAGCCATTTACAGTGTCATTACAATGATTGTTGACAATGAGAATGGTGTCGTGGTGTCCCTGTGCTTGAAGCATTTTGCCTTTACAACTCTTCATGCATTTTACTTACCCGATATACTAAAGGATAAACATATCTGTGGATTGAACTATGAACATATATAACATTTTGGTATACGATGAACGAATAAGAGGATAAAAACAACGTGTCATGCAGCGTGCATGTGATCTACGTGAGTTGCGTTGAATGTATGCATCAACTTTACAGAGCTTTCTGTTCAGTTTTGAAGCTTGGCTTGGCTTACATTACCCAGAGCGTTTACTTTGTTGTTGATTCATGAGAGAGTGATATAGAATATAGGCAGCATATAATAAGGTGGTTAGTTAAATCCATTTAGTATATAAATATATTGTATGAAATCAGAGGATAGTTTACTATATCAGAAAAACAGATATATAGGTAAGTGTGATATTGATATACAGAAATCGTTTCATATAATAAGGTGATTTTCTCTTTTTTTTGTGGTATACAACCTTTCATGCATTTTTCTTTTGGAGAAATAAATGCTGTTTAATAATTCGGATTTCGTACTTGTTTGTTTGAAAAATAACCTGTATAACATTCACTCAACTAACTTGGCTGACTATCTTGACTTGACGATTTCTCAATGTGACCATATAGTCCATTATTCTGTTCCAATGCCAAATGCCATCAAACTCTGAGAGAACATAACACGCAATGTAGCTTAACTGAGAAAATCATATAGGCAACCACATGTTAGTTTAGTTAGTAAAATCCAAAAGTAGTTATTGGCACTGCTGCTGGATGAGTATAGTATGATGAACATGTATTCCTTCAATAAGTACAAAACACACTACTAGCACTAGCACACCTTTTGCTTATTGACTTCCTATATATGATATATATGTAACATGTAAGTCTTTGTTACATTAAATGTTATATTAAACTGTACAATCACAATCAGATATTGGAAATTGCTCCTCTTCTTTCTCTTCAAACTTCTAATGTGCTGTTTTTCTTATTGTATTTTGTACAAGACTCCAGTTCTATTTTGCTTTACGAAATGCTTTATAAATCCATACGCATACATTTTCATGTGTATATAGTATATCGTGATAATAAAATGGCAATTTAATACTACAACATGTACGAACGAACGTTGTTCATTATAGAAATATTTTTGCGTTGAATTTGAGTATGAGTATGCTTGCTTTTGTATATCTATACACATGGGACTTATAGTACTGTAACAAAAAAGTTGTTTGCAACACAAGTGCATGGGCATGGGCATGCATAATACATACGGAATCATAAGAAAATCATGGATATTAAATGATATCCAATATACATACTAAACACAAGCTATAACGTGACTTCTTTGACTTTAGATTCACAATGTTCGATAGCAAAATCGTTAAAAATGCTTTTGTGCGGGCACATAGGCGTATATATTTGTGTATAATATACCTAGCTCGAAATTAAAATAAGCATTAAAAACTCAAGATACATATTTAACTAGATTAAATTCATAATTTTTTTAAATTCAAGTTTAAGGATTTCTTCCTTTCATACAGTTTACACGCAGCAACATGTGATTGAATTTATTGTGTTTTCATTTTCAAAACTGATTGTTGACCTAGATCAGTGTGGTCAGTGGGAGAAGGTTACATGAAACAAAATACTTTTTCCAAGTATGTCGTGAATATGTAAGTTGTTACCTTAAACAAGAACATTTTGAAGTGGATTGCGAGAAACTTTTAAGTATTTTGTTGACAAATATTTTATACTAGCATGCCTAAAAAACCTGAAATAAATGTTATACTTATCTTAGAACAGTTACAACAATGTCATCATCTCTCATGGGTACCTGTGATTGAGGATGATTATTCTTTTTTATGCAGTGACAAATCATGAAGCAAGACTTCTGTGAGTAAAGTGTTCTTGATAGAAAAAAAACACTGAAACGTATTATGTGAACGTTTTATTAAAACTTTAAAATATATATATACATAACTAAGGCGCATTTGACGCCAATCTTGACTCGACATAAACTCTGGAATAAAGCAGTTATTCACGTTTACCAGCAGGTGTTATACAATTAGAACCATTTCCATTATACCATTCAGCTTTCCGGAAAAATTCGCGTAGCATTTTAGTGTGTTATACGAGTATCACCGGAAGCAACACAGCTTTGTAGAAGCAAGAGAGACGCAAGTAGAAAGCTGGAGGTGATCTGACTGTTGCACACAGTGAGAGAAAGTTTGCCGGTGCGTCTTCATTTAGCAAAAGCCGGAACATTCAGCTACGACAGCATCATGAGAAAGCAACGTGCCGTAGATATTAACAATATTCCCTTGCCAAAAAGGGCTCAGTCGAAACTGATTCAGTCCACTGGAAGGAGTAATAAAAGCGCTTCATCAACGCTTTCACTTCATCAGAAGCTGCAACCACCTGGACCGCCAAGATCTATATCGGGTATCAATGGGGGCTCCCTGAGGACTTCCCAATTTTGTATTTCTTCTTCATCCATGGGAGTTAGGAGAGTACCACCTAGAATCCTTT
Source organism: Entomobrya cf. arborea Gr-Col-00668 (assembly GCA_034699025.1). NCBI lineage: Eukaryota > Metazoa > Arthropoda > Collembola > Entomobryomorpha > Entomobryidae > Entomobrya > Entomobrya cf. arborea Gr-Col-00668. Next base: position 13,661 of record JAQIWN010000436.1, on the reverse strand, counting down.
TAATAAGTAAGTTTTCAGTATTTACATGTCACTCTCAGTTTCTCTGTCAAGTTCACTCGTATGCAAATATTGGACATTTTCATACAATTTAAGCGAGCATCTTTAATCTGTATATTTGGGCTGGGAATTTAATCAAACTGTAGCACCAACACAATAATATGGTAATGTTAGTCCAGATTTCAAATCTGAGTACCTAAAGACATGGAATATTGAATATTAAGTAGTAATAGCCAGCATTGCTTTCATACATTTTAAAACGAATACGGAAACGGCAATTCATATTTATTTTCTTAAGGTACTATAAAATAAGAAGTTTCAAATTTTCGATTCGACTAGGAAATGCATTTGAAATCGAAATCATTTGGAACGTAATAATTATCATTTTAGCACCGCCCAGAATACACGAGAAAGGATGCATGCATTAGCCTGCTGAGAACTACTTACTATTTCAACATTAAAGAATTTTTGATGTTGTTGTTACTGTTTGTAACAATAAGGCTTATTCAAGGACAACAGAGTTTTGAGAACAAGTATAGCCATAAAGCGGAAAGATGTTTTTCAGTGTATCCTACAATTTCCTATTTTGTTTTACCAAATTATACATTTTGCCTGGAGCATCGCAAACAATAATTTGTCAAATATTTTATAGCTTATGTTAAATTCGAGCTTAGAATCTTTCTACTTTTGAGGTCCACAGCTCAATTACAAAATTAGAGATAAACCTACAACTAAATATCAATACAACCATGAAGTTTCACGTGTCACAAACCTTAATTACTTTCCTTCTAGTTTTAATTAGTTGTACGTTTGTTGTATTGCACTCATTATGTTGGCTACTTTTGTTGCTTACTTGCTAGAGAAACATGAAATCATGATAACAAAAAGTTCATTATTGCTTCTAAAATAATTTTACTGTGTAGACTGACTGAGTATTCATCAATTTCCTTCTAACGTTCTAACGTTTGTTTTGAGTTACCACTCTTCTGGATTCTTGACGCTTTCAGCTTTGAAATAAAGTTAAAACTGTTCTGCTACTAATTATTCTTGTTGAGTGTTATACAATAGGTTACGCAACAGCGGGAGTGTATATTGACACTGGCTCTCGTAAAATACTTGAACATTTAATATATGCATGTATTTTACTCTATTACACACGTACACATTCAACAAAGCTAAAGCCAAACAATTCTAATCATATACTCATTATCTATTACAAGATATAATTTACAATTTTATTATAGACTATAACGGAGAAAAATATGCATGGTTGGTCGGTGGGGTTGATTTTGAACTCAGGAAAGATAAATTAAATCTGTAAAATATAACAATAACAATGAGACTTGTTGCTATAATATGTGTATAATATCAATTTGAAGAGTGAGGAGCATGGCATAATACATGGTAAGATAAGAATTTCTTCAATTTTTTTGGTTAAAAAGATGTTCACGTTCTTTCTGTGTGTTCTACAGTTTTCTTCAGTTGTTTTCTTATCAACTGTTATATATGATATGTTCTCTTTTGTTTGACGTTGCGTTATGAGTTATGTAAAAGGAACACTCGTTATCTAAATTCAAACATGGGATACGTGCGCGGCTAGGTAATGTCATCTAGAAATGAGATCATTTGGATGAACCGTTAATAATTAAGTTTATCCAGACTTTTTCTATTTTATTCTAAACTCTACTCATTCTATTTCATTCCATAAAAACGGTAAGAAATTCATAGTAAAACTTTGACGAAAATATTTCAACCTATATTTTCAACATCTCATTAAAAACAGTAAATACAGGTGCAATATTTTTATTAGTTTTACGCAGAACACTCTTAAATAAACTCATAAAGAATGTTTAGAAAATTATGAAACTATGTATGTAAAATACATTAGATCACAACTTTTTCAGTGATGATTAAACTTGTTTATCGAATTCTCCAAATGGGTTGAATAGTATGATGATATGATGACATATGGGATTAGACTTCCAACTAAAAAGTTGACTAGCAAGATTACTTGAATTAGAACTTGGAACTAGTTTTGTTAGTGTCTCACACAGTCTATAGGATAATCGTACTAATGGCACTTACTTCTTGTCTTCATCATAACCTATATTGGCATTCATCAACATTCTTATCCAAACTCTGACGTCAAACCAGCAACAATTTTTCTTAATTCCAAGTCAAGCCTAGCTGTTTTATCTTCTTTTGTATCCAAATCAGATATATTTTTTTATTCCATCAGTGTTAGTTGCGCAGTTATATTGCATTTACTTAAGTTGCTTCAACAATATAAATTCAAACCCCATTAATTGTCAGAAATAGCTAGTTTTAAATCTTAAAACTTGCTATAAATTTACATAATACATACATTCACCTTGAAATATTAACCATGGTCAGTTCGATGTACGAGTGTGACCGCTCCATCGTGTGATCATTTTAATTTTACGCAAGTCAGTCATGATACTCACAGAAACACGCTTCATGTTTCGCTCTCGCGATTATTTTACACGAATCGCAATCATTTGCTTTATATCTAACTAACGAAAGCTGATGTGAACAAATTTGATATCTCCAAGCTCTGATGAAAGTAGTTGGTCATTTGCAAGAGTAAAATGTTACTCTCAAGTGGGCTGAGATGAGATATGATAATTCTTTCCTACATGTACATTGTACAATAATATGTGCAGGTCAATCTCTTTTGAATTCAATACCTATATTCGGATTTTATAGTTTAAAATATATAGAGAATCGAGATGACCTGCAATAAAATACTGAGGTCGTAATCATTAAACTGAACAATGAATATGTTACTAGTTAATTAGGGTACGGTACATCATCATTTCTAAAAATATTATCAAGTTTGCCGTTCTTACTTTTTTGCTTAAACTACTTCGTTTCGCCAACTGAACTCTACAACTTCGCAGAAAATGCATAATATTGTGGAGGAGGGGAACAATCCCACTCATTTTTGGTTGGCGTAGATCAGTTCAGTACACAGTAGTAACAACGCCATTTATTTATGTGTCCCTCATCGTCTCACAGTATGTGATAATGCTTTTTACCCAGAACGCTCCTTCCTTACAATGTCTGAGTCTGAAGGCATGTCTGTACAAGTAAATTAAACTGGAGTTTTCTCTTCTCATGTCTAATTCCACTTTTAAACTAACCGTTCTTGTTAACGTGAATGCCAATATAGCTTTTTTACTTCACGGAGAAAAGTTTTGCAAAAACAAAAGTTTGCAAGTCAACATTCAGAAGGAGCTAACTGGATTTTTTCGGTTAATTCTCTGGATGCCCCGAGTTCGGGTATTGATGATAACCGCTTTAGGGAGGATAGGTAGTAAATAGGTAGTTGCTTAAAATCAAGAGCTTTTAATACGACGAATTTGTTTCTGATTAAGAGTTTATTCGGAGAATTAAAAACTAATTTGAAATTGTTGTGATTTATCGTTGAGAATAGTGTAATTTTTCCACTTTTATATAAGTATGTCTCTTGATTCTGGATGCCAAATATGTTTACATGTTACTTTTTTAACTTTCTCTCTCGTTGTTCTGTTCCAAACTTGTTATTTTTGTAGGTGTATTGTAATTAGCAAAAGAAAAGTTTTCAAAACTAACATAATTACGTGCGCTTTCCACTAAAAGTTTGCACAATATTTAATTACGTAGAGGAGCAATTCCAAGCTATTATATTGAAGTGTAGAATGGTTTTTTAATCATGAAACTTTCACTTGGTGTAAGATAACTGAACAACATGTATCTGAGCTCATATTAATTTGTAGATGTTTTATTTCTACAAAAAAAATAAACTTGCTACTTATTTGTTTTTGCGTTTTACTTGAGTCCAAGATAAGCATGTAAAAATACAAGTTCATTTTTAGCTTTTAACCTGCAAGATTTATCTGTAATGAAGGTGAATAATGACAAAAATATGCTTCCCTTTTAAAAAGATCATGTTCAGTATTTAATCAAGAGTTCAATTTAGTCAGCTTGAATTCATTACGTAGACTAGAAACTTATTCGTAGAATTAAGCCAACGTAAAAAATAGGGAAAAGATGTGAATAACCTAGATTATTAGTTGTAAAAAACCAAAGCAAGCCATGACATTGGAGAAGAAAAAAGCAGATGAAACCAGTAAATCAGCATGTTAGTTCTCTACAAAACTTCTACCTGATGTTTTTGATTGTTGCAATTCAAAGACTGGCTGAATCAGAGAACAATTATTATTTTGTCAAAGAACAGCATGAAAACATATTAAACAAACCGCAAAACTACAAGACAAGGTTTACCCCATACAAAATATGTTTTTTATTAAGTTAGATAACTTCTGGAGTTTGAATTTTCTCCAAATGCTTATTATTATCATAGGAATTCGCCATATTGATTACAACTGTTTTCTTGTTCTGTTCAACTTAAGCCGCTGTCTGTTAGTAGGCTTCCACCAAGAACCACTTCTGTGATCTCTCATGGTTTCTCGTCCCACATGCCATGCAGAAAATAAGGAAAACATTGAAATTAAAGCTTATATATGCTACTTTCATGCTGTTAATAAAGGAAAATAGTTTATTTTCAATAAATTTTGCCAACTATGTGTTGTATTTATCGTTATGAAATGAATAGAGACTTTTATGAAAGTTACGCTGACCGGTTTAATTCGGTTTTAATGCTCAGTAATCAAACACAAAACGAATGAAATTGGGAACACAAAAAGCACCCCACCAAGCAAAGGCCTTGGTTAATTATGATTATCTTCTCACATCATCATGTAATTGTTTGCATTGCTGGAAAAAGTCAAGGCATGTTAAATACAGTTTTTACTTAACGATTGTATTCGTTTGTTTAGGTATTTATAATTTTTGGTTATGAAATAAAGTAAATAGTCCAAGTTGAAGATTACAGGAGACCCGGTTTTGCAGCTTGGACTGGCTTTGGCTTGGACCTAGATATCAGCGCTATGCATTTAATTTAAATTTGTTTTTCTATCTGGTCTGGTATGTACTGACTAGCATGCCATGTTTGTTTTGTAATTTAAATGGACTGTATGCAAAGTGAATGGACAGTGAAGTTGTTTTTACAAACAAGATTTTTCGTTCTTCCTTCCTATCTTTCGATGATGGCATCCATTTATCCTTCCGTTTATCACGCAAAATGAGAACTATCTATCTAGAGCGTGCTAGCACAATCATGGTTCCTTATCCTTTACATAAACCATCTTAATAAATCCTTTGGATTGCTCATCATCATCGTCTTCGTCTGTTGTTATACTTGCTACTCATCTCTCACCTCATAATAATTGTAAAACGAAACCAACTTCCATACGCACCCAAATTCTCACACTTATTATCCTTTACCGTCGTTATTAAATGGTACTACTATCAGATTTCCTTGAAAACTCCTTAACTTCTTCCTTATAGACCCTTCTTGAAGTTACAATATCCACAGCATGTTCTATAACAAAAACATATGCATGGCACATATTACTCATTGTTTCGATAGGATCGCTCCTTCCCATTGTTTGGCATTCCTGAGCCAGTCAATAGTTGTAGGTTGATTGCAAGCGGAGCTGCATAAATACTGTAGGAAACACAATTTTGCAGCTCTACAAGAATATTTTATTATTAATTGAAAGTAAAACGTACTTGGAGTAAATGTATGGAAGGGATATTGTTTATTATTAATCTTGCATATTTACATTCCTATACATCGCGTCGAGTCGAGTCGATGTTAGATAGATAGCAAGTTAACTGCATACAACGTTATCCAGTCATCCTGCATTACTCACTTCTCTATACTTACATGAACGATACACAAACACAATAAAGGTCGTTATTCCTCTCTCTCAGCCACCACTGTTGATAAACTGTGCAATCAGTTATTCGAGAGCATTACACAAAAGCCAGTGCTGTTTGTGCACTTGCATGAACACATTTTACTTCACTTGAGAAGAAGATCAAAGCTGAAGTTCTCTACGCATAAACCAACCAGTAACCACTCAATTACCGAAACGAAGCCATCAAAAAGGTTTCATGGTGCTTCTGTGGGATATACACTTATTACAAACAAGAACACACTCTTTTCATTTCACTTCTCGTTCACAAAAGAATCCACATGTAAAAAAAGAGGTGAAGTTACAACAACACTAGATCATTATTGTATCACAACCAAGCGACTCAACAACACGCTCTTGGACAAGCACAAGAGTTGTCAATAGTTTTTTTCTCGAGTTTTAAACCACACACCGATACCTACTTAATAGGAAACGGCACGACATATACATTGGTCACAAATGTCTATAGTTTTTACAACGTAACCCTTTTGTTTAAATAGTGAAATTCGCAAAATTTTAATTCAAATTACTTCCGAACTTTTATCCAATTATCCAATACATACCTCAAAATGAAGTTAAGAAAGCCAATTGGTGCATACAGACAAATTTCAAACAAGTATGGGTCAAACACAACATGGCAGAGCTACAAGGGAAAGGGTTCCTACTATGGTGGCTACGCTGGCAAGTTGGCGGCTCGTCATTCGAGGATGTCAGGTCAGAAAATTGAGTTTTATATTCAGAAAAAAGGTTTAGATGGAAAACATGGTGTGGCGGCAGTGGATAGCTCGTTCTTTTATTAAATTTTCACGTGGTGCTCCTGGCATACATGCTTTTTGTTAACGTTAGCTGCAAGTAGTAGAATTTAACTTGTTGTAGAGAGCAGATAGCAACATTCTGGAATATCTTGTTCAGTGCCGGGTCGAGATGTCATTTTGTGTTACTAAACTAATGTGATTTATTTACTTCATTAGATGAATCCACGTGAACCTGACAAACTTTATGATAACTTTTATATTTGCATGAAACCTTTCAAATATCAATAACTAAAAAACGTAATTATTTTTTATAAGAAATTTCATTTTCCCATCTTGCATTAAAAATTAACCAATAACAAAGTTATTATGGAGTTTAATTGGATAATTAATTAGAAGCTTCGCCTCATACAATTTTTGCACAAGACTTCCGGCTTATAACCCCCTTAATTTCAGCTCATTCAGAAAGATGTCAAAGTTAATTTATGTCAAAAGAAACTTTTGGCAGTATTAAAATGAAAATAGGTTAAAGTCCTTGGCATGCCCTGAAATGTATGACGTGGGGAAATGGTTTTTCGTATTATTTGTTTTTTTTACTCTATAATATAAATATATTTTGGTTATACAAACATGGAAGATTATACTCTGAATATGTCACGAACGGTGCAAGGTCCGGCTTGTTTGTTTTGTGTTTGTTGGGAGCAGCGTGGAGGAAGAAAAAGGATTGAGGATATTTTAATGCATACCCAGAGAATAAATCGAATCACTTTTTCATGAACGCATCAAACTAAATAGAAAGTTTGACTATTTATTTACTTCCACCAGAAAAAGTAGAGAGGATGTAAGTCTACTTAAGTAAATCCCTATAAACGATGCTTTCTTTTTCCTATCATATCGTGCTCCTGCATGTAATTGCTGGTGATAGAAAAGTAAAATTATTTAATAGGGATTGTAAAGCGGAATGTGATGGTGACGATGTTTTGTTTGCATTGCATTTTCGCAATATGTAGACTGTGGGTTATATCGAGTGAAATAGTTTACAAGAAGAAAACATTTAACAACATTTCCCTAATGTAAAGACGTAAGAGTGTCTCGTAAGAACTTAAATCATGACATTTCGCTATGCACTCCCTCTAAAGTAATTCATTCCCACTATCTTTGCACAAAATGTTGTTTTTGTATGTATATTTATTGCTTGTAATGCATAATGGAAAAGAGCATGATATCTAGTAGCAGAGTACCTACATGTCGAGTTCAGTTAGTCTGCCAATGGCTCGATCAATTCTTGAGTTCTTTTATCTACGCGTCCCAAATGATCTATTTAATGGATTGAATATTGTATACTGTTAAATAAGTGGACGACCATAATCAAGTCGTTCGCTTTTTCTGCATTGATTTGATAACATCATGAAAACCTAAACGCAATATTCATACCTACTTACTTACCATGTATTTGGTTATAGTCATAAGTAATTCGACGATCATTAAGAAACTTCTCGTAAGAAAATAGCATAACAGAGAGTGCATTGGTCACTTGAGAGAATTGCGTACTCTGAACCTCAATAAGAAAAGGTGGATTACCTCCCACCGTAGCGGTGAAAAGGGTATTGGTACCTATTTGATATACATTATAAATATGTACATATTTCGTATTAAGTATTGCATAGTTTGATTGGTTTTTGCACCAATTCTTCTCTTATAGCTCCTCAGGATTTTCTTTTGCATACGTCTTTATGCTTTAATAGGGAATATAATCATTTTTATTGGAATTGGAGAAATTTCGTACAGATTGTTAGCATCGTTTCATTTCTTCTGTCTACGTGACATAAATAAACCGGGTATAGCACCTAATTTTCCTGTTAAAGTAATGTGCTTTCCAATTCCACAATCACAATGACTGGGGCATCATGATATCACGTAAAAGCGAAAGAAAAAAAGTTTTTTTTTAATATATAGGTGCGAAATTCTTGTCAGAAAATAGACATGATAAACAAATATGCTTATAGTTAAATGATAAAAGAAGAAAATTGGTAGTCATAATGTGGAACTAATGGAAAATCTTTTTTCTTTCCTGGTTTTTGTTTCTTTCTTCGCGTTATCGTTCGTTATCATACACCCTTCACCCTTCGTTGTTGTTTATACAATTTCACCGATAGGATATTGGGTTTTGCGTCATACGTATATGCCCATTAGACCAATAAAACAATAGTAAAACAAAATATCCACTACGTGTACGACCAAACGAACCAAAGGTTTCTTACAAGTCGTATTTATAGGTCTATAACACGCACCACGCAAACATTCAGTTAGAATGATTCCACTGGTCCATAACAAAAAAAAACTTACCATTATTATTATTACCATACATGCATTATTATATGATCTTCCATGAAAATATAAACATACTTTATATAATATGTAGCGTTATAGAATTTTATGTGGAACAACGAATATAGTTTATTTTCACTGCTTCCATACAGTTCACCTATTATAATGTGATATATAACCCATGTATATAAATTTTTATTATTAAAATGTCATTATAAAAATGAAGTGAACCGAATGCGTGCATATCGAACACATCAAGAAACGATGGAAGTTCATGACTTTTGTTTCTCCTTTTTACAGTCAAAATGAGATTTAAAAAATTTCCCAGTATTTCTTATTCTCTTATAGTTAATAGAATAGTCAAGTCTTAAATATGGTTTGAATTAGTACAATGTAAAATGTAATACACATAACATTTTTATATGCCTATTTTCAAAAATATACTCTTATAGACACATTTACTGTCAAGCTCCCAATAATTCATCAAAAATCTGGTTAGAATAATATGTACGTTTTACTTAACAGTGATAATGCTTGAGTCAGTTGGTAATTTGAAAACAATCAAAAATTTCACGTGATAGCGGCGTGCTAAAATACATATATTTGAAGCTGGATTATAGATATACATATTATTTGTAATATTTGTATGTATATCCAGTTTGAGGAGTAAACTTTTTATATAAGATGCTCTTTATTTTGTTAGAAGGAGAAGGAAGTCAAAAGTTGGAAAGTCATTTACCCATCGAAGCGCATTTAAAATAGTGGTGACGACGATGATGTGACGACCTTATCAACAAGTCATTTAAACTTTTTATGTATTTCTTGAGAGACTATGACATATGCAGAATGCGTAGCTCTGAAGAGAAACTAATTACATATTATTATGATTTTGTTCTCTTCACTGCAGTAATATGGTAATAGTGTCAAGCTCTGTTTCATTCTTCTTCTTGTTTAAACATGTTAACTATACTAATGTTTACTTTACCTATATACATAAATTGTGTATCATCGAAGAAGACCCATCAACTTCATTTCATTTGAAATTTCAAGCTTTTTATCTTAATCTCATTTTTTCATATAATAGGTTATAAGACTATTTTTCTCTATAACGAATTTATTGGAAATTGGTGGAAGTAATAATGATTAGTTGAGGAGATTTCAAAGATCCGATTTTTTCCCTTCATATAATGTTATTAGTATGACTTTCTCAACATATTACATACGTTGCGGATGGAATTTTTCCTGTTGATTTTTAAGAAATACTGCTTCAAGTTTTTTATGATAATTTACGCACGTAGGCACGCATGATATCCAGTTTTATAGACTTGTTTAAAAAAGAAATGAAACAGCTTATCTGGTTTTCGAGCTTGTGCATTGCAGCAAAAGCAACAACAACTGAGTAAAAGAATGATTGAAAGTTCAAAAAGTTTTTCTTTCATTTGTAAATACAAACATCATCATCATGAAGCATTTCAACATGCCTACGCACATCACATCCTGTATTGCGATATGGGATTATTCAACTGTTTAATCCGTTGCCAATCAGGGCATGCGTAAAATGCGTACAGAATGTATTGTGGTGAAGATGAAATCTAGATATTTTAATATCATTTACATTTTTTGTTATGCGTGAATCTTGATTGTAATTCTAGTTGACTAAAAAAAATATATAAGGAGCTGAAAAATGTAAAATAGATTGTAACTGCATAAAATATGTTAGGAAGGAACTTATACGGAGATTAACCTTTGCCTTTCACGAATTCATTTTAAATGCAAAGGATGAAACAGTTAAATAATTTTGTATGTTGGTAGCAGATGTGTATAAAATCTACCAGCATTTACTTTAGCTATCAGTCCTTTTTAGTAATCACAATCACAGTGCGTGATAAAGGAATTGCGTACACGTACATGCATTCATTGCATTGTGCGTGCATATTTTTTTATATAACTATATATTCGTCACTATAAAAGTAGGATAGTATAAGGATGCATGAAAGAGAAAGAACGACACGTGTGTGTCCTAGCTTCATATTCTACGGAGGCTGATGTGCTTTCAATTTCAACAACAACTGCTCAAAACAACACTGGCAATGCCAACTTACTAACAACAACAAAACTGCTTGTAAAGCGTTGATGAATTTTCGTCGTGCGTAACTCAGATTTACATGTAAGCTATCTCCATAATAATGTGAGAAAGATATTTTGATCGTTTTATATAATACCAGCTTTTGTATTGTATTCAACAAATATGATAAGGAATTATAAGGTGGGTATATGTTAAATATGCGTGCGTGCAATCAGCAAGGTTTATAAGAATGATGAGATGCACGTTTAAAAAAATCTGCACAAGTATTTATGCAACTTATGTTAGTTGGGCCACCCATAAACGTACCATCATTGACAATATTTATAATCAGATTAATGGTAGGACGAAATCAGAAAGATTTTTGAATTATGATCTAGTTCGAGTTGAAGGGCTAGTTCTTGAATCGTGTTGACATGAAAGTGACACTGCACGATACCTTTTCGATTTTTAGCTTTAAGATTTATGTTTCAGAAATCACAATTTTTGAATATTTTTCATGACAATGAATTTATGAGCGGTTTGATTAGATGTTTTTGCAGCTCTTCAACAAGTGACATCTACTAGTTTGAGCTCATACAAGTTGTGAATATGTAATTCATGTGATATGTAGTGAGTATATAACTGAAATTTATGAATATTTAGCTTATAAATTCTTGCTCTCGTTTAACACATATATTGAAACGTAATATAAACTATTGTGTATGATTTGGTCACACTCAGCCTTTCATATTTAGGATAAAAGAGATAGTGACATTATGATTTTTCCTCAACTCCTCTGATCAGTGTTTGTAACATGATGTTGATTGATAAATAAAATTGTTTATTTATTGGAAGTTGGATGTTGTTGTCTTCCTCGCTATAATTTACTTGGCCCCATGCATCATGCCTGTTATCACAGTCATGATCAACTCATAAATGAAATGATAAATATAAACATTGATGTGATCTGTGTCATGCGAACGTTTTCAATCGAAATCTAAATATTTCGCATCTGCTTCTGAAATGAATTATATTTTTTTCATACGAAACGAAAATTAGATTTTCTAAGATTTTTTCCCTGCATAATTTGTTATGCATTCTATTTCCAGTGGAAGTAGGCTATATGCAAAGTGAGATATTTTGCACTTCTATGAATCCGTTGTTATACGTTTGGAAAAGCGTCAAAATGAGGTTTCTTTATTGTGAATAGCTACCTTTGTTGGAAGGTTGCATATGTAATATACTAATTTCAATACTATTAATTTCACAGGTAAAGGAAAATACGGAAAGCGACCACCATCATTCACGACAGAGTACGTCGCCCCTTTCATTGATTCAGAAGATTCTGGTTTTGGGTGTGATTTCCATTCCTCCGAATCCCAGCTCAGTTGGTCCAATGACGAGGCAGCAAAACTAGGAGCCAACACAAATAGTACAAACTCTATTCAGCAACCCATTTTCAGTTTAACATCCAGATCACTGAGTAGTAGCAGTAACTTAAGCACAAGCAGCCAGATTTCAACATCTTCTTCAGTTTCGACCTCGTCAGGTCCCTCATCATCATTCTCCATCCCACAATTTTCAACGTCTTCCCCAGAGGTAAGTTTTTTGAACTTTGTTATGTGCATGCTGTGTGGAAACTATGACTGATGTGGTTGTGTGGTGGAATACATGTGTATTTATACTTGGATAGCGAATTGCCTATTCTGCTTTTTAAAAAATCGCAAGAACATTAAGTTAGCAGTACTTCCTGGCTAATTTGCGGAACAGCAAATCCTTTTTGCTGTTCATTAGGTGGCATTAAGAGTAAAATTCTGAGCATTTTATTCACTTTAAACAAAAATCATAAATTTTTGATAGAATTTCACATAATATTTTATAATGCATGATTGATTCATATTTTTTTGCATTGCATGTATTCGTTTGTGAGGAAAAACAGGATTCATTTACATACCAAATAGCATAGCATGAGAACAAAACATTTTGAAGTAAATATCATTTTGTATTACGTTTTGCATAGCACGCCTCAAGCCTTTTATCACTTAGCTAGCTAGTGAATCATACCTTCACGGTCAAATCCAGAAAATATTTAGTTAGCAAACCAGTATTTTCTGGTTTCTGTTCTCTGTTATTCAGTGAAACAACTACGTTTACTACATAATCATAATAACTGCAAAAAACTAAACATGAGTGTTACTCAAATTCATTATATATGTATGAACTATAATATAGTAAAACTTACTCATATCCATATAATCTAGATAATGATAATCAATACACCGAGTCGAGAAATTTTGAAACTTGATTACGCACATGAAATAAAAATTTGTTGCTGTATAGGGTCAAGTGGTTTTGTGTTTTCTGAATTTATAACTATAAATATATAGAGTTCAAGTTTTACCTTTGGAACCCGTTTTGGGTTCATTTTAGATATTAATGTTGTCCTTCGTTTTTATCAAAATTATGAAAGTTTACATCACAAAATTAAAGGGAGGTTTACCAATGAGTTTAGAGAGTAAATTATATCACAAGCGACCTAAATTATTGGGAATAATTTTGATTTTTCCAATTATTGAAACTGTCTTATGAAAAAGCATGGTTCCATAGCTGTGCAATGTAAGCTCTGTATAAAAATTATAAAATCACTTCATTTTTTCGAAACAATTTGCCATTTCTACTACGTAGTGTAAGATA
>JAQIWN010000435.1:0-33912 GCA_034699025.1 Entomobrya cf. arborea Gr-Col-00668 | reverse complement strand
CAAAAATCGAGGTACCCGTTTTTAAAACGGGGAAATTTTCAGGGATTTTTTGGTAACCCGGAATTTTTTTCTCAAAAGCCGCTTCCGGGATTCGAAGAACTTTTCCTATGCCTGTTAATTTCAAAACTGTCATGTAGCTTTTCAAAAGAATCTCATTCGAGAACGGCGAGAGGATAATATTCACTATGCTATTTTGCAACCTCTGGGTTGCGATTTACTAAAATAACTACTAACTGTAATTTTACCGTGATTAAATTAACAAACACAAATACACTCACAATTACAGGTACGATGATACTGATTAATTATCTTGGTAATACTGCTTCTCATGCTGACGTAATATTCCACTTGTAACCTAGTTATAATCACTTTATTTGCAAAGAACTAATTAAAAGGTACACGAAAATGTGAAGGTACTAAATTTCAATTGTTAAGGGGACGAGAAAAAGGAGTAAAATAGTTTCTATAGTAACCCAATCAACAATCTTTTTCAGTCCATATTTGAGTCAAAGCTTTCAGTCTGCTATACATCAATAACTATGGGTGTTTTTTTCACTAATTATTTCTAAAAATTACTACCTATTCTCGTTGTATCAGACTTTTATTTATAATTTATATTCACAGCCAGCATTCTATTCATTCACGATGGAAATTTTTAAGTAAATCACAATTAAGTTGTGCTACTCATGAGAGAAAGTGTGAGCATCGCTTTTACTTTGTGTTCGGATAGTTCAGAGGCATACATTCCAGTTAAAATAAAAAGGGGTTACGTACGATGTTGTTGCTAGGGAAATCGTGGTTAGGTTTAGATCAATGGATCTTTTAGATTTCGCTTTGTCACTTTCACCAAACTATACCTGCATACATAAAACTAGATACCTAATAGATGCCATTAAATGATCTTAGCACCAATAAAAACTGAAACGACTGGAACACTAATAAAATAGAAAGTAAAAATGACGAATGACGTTTAGAGAGTCATTGTAAGATGACATGACAAAACCGTAATAAAATGAAAAGACAACTAGAACTTTTCTAAACTGGAGTTGTTACGCTGGTTGGTTTTTTATACTTGGCTGTGTAAATGGTAATAGTTTTTTTTTTGGTTTGATGTATAAACTTAAATAAAAGAAATGAGAGAGGAAATCAGCACACAAGTTTGCTGGTCTGCTGACCCTGAAGTTGGTAATGGATTTGATAGTTCAATGGCATGTATGTGTATTCGTTCTCTCATCACTAAGAATCAGCTTGCAACTGTCATACCACCACACACGTACAGTTTTTCCTCCTTCGACGAAGAAAAAACCGAACCGAGAAAGTACTACGTAAATGCACTTGACTCGGACAAGCGCGGGATCTAATCCAACCAACAGAGCTGGTTTGTATATAACATCGTATTAAAATAGGGGAAAAACGAGTACTAACGATGATGAGATAGCAACTGAATTTTCACTTTGCGAAATAAAAATATTCAAAATATTTCCAGCGTCAAAATGGCATACTTGTAAAAATTGGGAGTAGATGTGGGCAAAATTGCAGAAAAGGTTGGATTGCACATAAATCGTGAATATAATGAAGTGTGAGTCCATAAAATAAAATAAATTTCACATTGTAATCGCATACACGTAGTTTATTTTATTCGATTCTAATACACGTTATTTATATTTAAAAATTGTGTGCTTAAAATAAAACAAACAGTAGAAAATTGCAAGACATGTACGTACATATTTATAACTTTTTTTAAATGTTCATAGAAGAGGATACAGTGAAAGGGGTATTCAAACTAAAACACTATATAAAACATAAATAGTACAATGTTGTAGGTGGACCTTACGTAGAAGTAATTAGAATACTTAAGATTATTACATGCTATTTATATACTTAACTTACAAACATCTATTTGCCTTATAGCAATATTTAGTCTTTTTTCAAGTATTATGTCAACCTTTTGCGACTAGCTGCAGAAGATACGTATTGCTAAATGCATCAAAATAGTGAGATTTCTCTGTTGCTTTAGTACATACATATAGGCTTATATGGTCGAGTTATATTGCTCAAATATTTTAAAGGTTAAACACATTTTTTCATGTATTATTACATTTGTGCTACTAGAGTACTCACTCATTTAAAATAAATAGGTTGATAACAATGGAAAACTATTTTTCGAAGACCTGCGCATATATCGTACACCTACAGTACAATTTGTGTGTTGACCTCATAAGTTGAAAGTCTTTACAAATAACATCTGCATTTTTTTGTGCAAAGATTGCCATGACAATTAAATCCGTTCTTCTATACATTTTAAAATCCATACTATATTGTATATTATACCAGAAGCTATCGTTCATGTTATTCCATTTTTCATCTCAACGGTTATATTTGGGTTAAATGCTACAAATTTACATAAAGCTACATCTCAAATCAAGTTATATTTATATCACGAATAGGTTTTTTTGTGTTAAAAAACCTTTCTACCTAAATTTTTATATGATCAGCTTCACTTTGATTGTTAAGTTTGCAATTTTTGCAAATTATACGAAATAATTTCCCAGAAAAATTGAAAATTAATTTGAAAAATGAGAGGTGTGTGAGTGTGAGTAAATGAACAAGATTCTAATGCACTTATGTTAATATTAAGGGTAAAAAAATTGTGCTTATTAAACTTGGTAACAAAATGCGCTTAATATACTAACCATCATATTTTGTCCTTTTCAAACTTAAGACAAAACAACATTTGAAAAAAACACAACCAAACTGATAAAATGTGATAAAGTAGGTAAATGTCATGAATGAGAAAATGTTAATAAATACGTTTTTCAAAAACAATACTGTGTTTGCGTATTTGACAGCAACCACTACACACATCACACCACTGGAGTTTACTAGGGAAGACAATTGTTATATTATGATGGATGGTGTGTGTTAATAAGAGTATCAGTGTAAATAGTATAATTAAAGTGTATCACATCGCAAACATATTACAGTCTAGGAGTAGTGAGAATGATTACAAAGGCACTATAGAGAGGACGGTTGGGTTAATCAAAAGGTGGAGGGGGATTATTGGAATTGGCTTTAGTTGTTCGACGGTTGGTTTTCGCGGTGGACCTTGGAATCGTCCCATAAATATTCACCTAGAATAGAAGAAGGAAAATGAAAAAAAGTTATATGACAACAATTAAAACAATAACACCAATATTAAATATTACATTTAAACAAACTCGGAAACACCAACTGTTATGCAATAACTACTACCCACATGAAAACGATTAATATTTAGGATAGAGTAATTATAACGCTAAACACTGGAAAAAATCAACAAATCCGGGGAGGTTTTATGAGCATCAGAAACTCAATATTATTAACTACAAACTTGAGTAGATGGGTCAATGCTACTACAGATATAGTCATATTAATTGGTCAAAAGTAAGAGAAAAGTTAGTCGATAAATACATTAACTTGACGTTAATTTTCTACTTTTGACTCAACCGATTTACGTTTCTTCTCTTGACTTAAACTTGATCTACTAGATGTACTTGCTGTACTTCCACTTCGTTTCAAATTAGTGGCTACTGGCACCACTTTTGGTGGAGATGAGGAAAACGGGCTAAGTACTCGACGAAATGGAGAAGCAGACCAAATGCTTGTTGGCTTCACTAACTTTAAATCATTATTGCTAAGACTCTTTTTTACTTTTGACTTATTCTGATCACTTCCTGTTGGTGCTAAACCTGACTTAGACTGTATTGATGACATAGAATTTCTTTTAACATCTCGTTCGTTTGATCTAGTGGACCTTTTCCTGGGCTGTAGGGGAGGAGGTGTACCACCATCTTTACTAGAATTGGTTTCAAATTTTTGCAGATTTCTTTTGGACACTAGTTGAACAGATGGATGAATGCTACTACTTTGTGAGGAAGGCGATCGTTCATCGTTTTTAATGAAGTCATCAGTTTCCATTTCACAATCGAAGAAATTGTCTGTTTCACCTTCCATAGCATCATCATCATCATCGTCCCCATCAAATTCGTCGTCGTCACTTTCATTATCGTCACTACTGTAAAATGTGTCCGTAGTGTTTTCACTACTTGCTACTTCTACGGGGTTTTCTATGGATCGAGGTGACACTAAAGGAGGTGGTGGTAACATGGATGGCTGCATGTATACAGAGGCAGTGTTCAAGTCCGGGGCAACATTAGGAGGGGGATACCAACCAAAAACTAATGGCATCGCCATATCTTGTGATGTAACCACCGTGTAGTTTCCGAACTTTCATTCAAAATAATAATTCAATATTGGGATACATTAATATTCATCAAAAAGATTAGATCCTCTTATTTACTTATGCGAAAGTAAATACGATGTTACGATTATTTATGGTTGTCTGCGTAAACAAACTAAAGGTAAGTATGTGTATATGTCTTTTTTGATTTCGACTCATAAAGTAGACGACGAAATCAATAAATTATATATTGTCTTGTTTTCTTTTTTACTTGAATACCTCTTTCTTCTTTCGTGAGCTACTTCGCATCTTTGGCGGTTGAGCATCCCCATCAGTCGTTCCTAAATTCATCATAGAATACGGTTTGGGTAGCCCGTTGTAACGATTCATGTCATGTTCCACTGAGCCAAGTCGATCATTTGGCGATCGTCTAAAAATATTGTTCATGAATCAAAACATAAATTACGGTCAGAAGATAAAAATATATCATATTACATACACACAAAGTATAAGATTACAACAATTTTGTTTTTATCTTACCGTTGACGAGTGTCACCTTCATCAGGCCCAGGGGTCATTTCATTATCGGAATAGATAACTATTAAAAATACATTTTATTTAGTATTTGTTTCATGACATGACATAAACACATCAGTAGAAATTCATAGTATCATTTAAATTGCAATAGTCTATACCTTCGCTGTCCCCCCGTTGTCGCTGAGTATTCCTGTTCATATCCTGCACGTCGAATCCCTCAAGACTGAACGGACCTTTCTTTTGTTTGATAATGGCATATTCACCAGAGCTTGCCTGTTAAACATGTAAATATTAATTATAACAACTAATTGTATCATCATTTCAAATTGCTCGAAGCATTTATTTACTTACGCGCAGTACAGTGCTCATGACCAGCTCGGTTATGTAATTAAAACAGGTCGTACCCCATCTAACCACCAGGTTGCTTGCATGCAGTTTAAAATCGGCTAGGTATGCATCAATATCCTGTAATTTAAAATCAATGAGTCATTTCACTTTGCCGTTAAAATTATAACTACATATATTCATAAGGATAAGAATATCAATATATTCTTCATTACCGATTCATGACGCGTGAACATTGGATGAATTATTCGACGGTACAGAACGCTTCCTCCTCGAGTCTGTGGTGACAGCATCCATAGGATAAAAATGATTTTCAACTCATAATAAAATGGAAACCTAGAAAACGCATTAGAACATAAAAAAACGTTACAAGAAATGTTCAGATGAGACTTGGATGGCTGCGTGAATGCGTAAAAGCTGAATGAAAATTTGGCTTACCAGCAGCCAATAAATGTATCGACGAATACTTCGAAAAAACTGAAAATCGAGAATACGATCCAGTACATCATCCAATGTACCTGCAATAATAAAAATTAGTCAACAAAAGTTTAAAATAGCTTCAGTTTAATGCTATGCAATAAAACACGAAGAGAAGGAGGCAACAACCATCGTTAAATTTTGCATGACATGACTTACATATTCTTTTACGTTCTTTGTCTTCACTGCTTTATAGGAGCAGTAAGCAGGGTACAAAAGCCCCAAACACATTCTGGAAATAATAAGGAAAGTACAACATTATCAGTTTAAATACCAGCAAAAAATCTTGAAACCGGATGTAATAGTGTAACAATAACAGTGTTCACTGTTACAATTCACTGCGAATTTGCCCCAAAATCATATTAAAGCAAAACCTACTCATTTATGAATGAGCTTACAAAAATGCTCTGAAAAATGTTACAATTAACATTTTCACAAAAATTTAGTCTTTAGTTCTATGTGCATTTTCTTTTCCTACTTTCATATCATAACTCATGACTATGTAAAAATTTAACTAACGCTTGTCCATCTAAATGTCATTTAGACACATAGAAGCGGACGTACGGACATGATTTCCAAACGAATTAAAAAGCTCCATTTATTTCTGTAGACACCCAAGCAAAAGTTTTTATGTGAATCACATTTCGCGACAAAAAAACTTCTTGCAAGAATGTACCAAAACTTTCAACAGAAATGTGGCATGCTGGCATGTGGAGTTGAAAGGCTACAGAGATACGACATGCGAAAAGATGCTTCTTTTCACTTCCCCTATTATCTTTCCTTCCGCATAATATAGCGCAATCCAATCGTATCATATAAGCACAGTACAACCTCAAAAACTCAGTCAGAATCAAGCTTCACTCCATACAACCCCATTCGTACAGCTGGTAACTGAGGATGCGACACCGAAAGGGAAATAACCGTACGCGTGAGACCTAAAAGTAGTAACGCATTCGCTTGTTTTTCTCTCTTGTCGTTCCATAATATTTAAAAGATCACAGCCTAACATTTCCTTTATCTTTATATTATGCATACTTAAAATTGAGGAAAGATAAATGTGTAAGTGTAGTCTATGTATACATACACTAGCCAAAAATTTATGATTTCGGCTTCATCTCTTATAAAACTTCAAGAAGAACCGGAACAGAACAGCTAGCTCCATCCCATTCCCAAAAAATCTCTTTGCTATTATGAAACTCATCTGTCTTGAATACTCACTAGTCACACAGGAAACCAATGATCTCTAAAAGTAAAATTTTGCCTGTGAGAATAATTTGAGTAAATATTACTCGATAACGCGCAGCAAGCAAATATCTGCAATCTGTACTGTGTACAGCAGTAGCAGCATCTAGCAATATGAAAAGCGGTTGTGAATCACAAAAAAATGAGAGTGATAAAATGGCATGCAAAATGAAAGCAAATTTAATGCAAAACACGACGATTGGAGGAAAAACAATTCAGTTGAATTATGGATCAGGATACAAGGATCTTTACAACAGATACTTAAAAAAATTGTCAGACTTTTAAGAGTTTTTTTTAGATGGAATTAAATTTAAAACACAAGTTGGTGAAAAGGTGACTTGAAAGGTCTCCACGTTTACATGACATGACATTACACAGCACCTCTGGCATTCAAACCTAACTTAACTTTTATGTAGACCACTGATTTGTGGTCGTTGCTGGTTTAGAATGGATGTGAATTTTATACTTGATATATGAAATATTCTAAATCGTTTAACCAAAATTATGTTTCATTTGAACTCTTGAGGTTGCACGCCTTATTATTGATTGCAGATACAAAATTATTTAGTAAATGTTTTTTAATTGCGGTTACTGCTGCCATTCCAAAAATGGTCATCAGACAACCGGAAGAGATAAAACCGCTTCACACATGAATGCTTTTCACTGCAGTGTTGAATGTTAATGCTTGCTCAAAAGGTAATCAATTGCTTGTCCCTGAACACTCCAATAAAATATAATGCATAGAATTATGATGACGAATAAAAGAAAACAATAAACTTTACAATTATCCATGAAGCAAAAATTACTGGACGTGAACATAAAAAAATGCTGGAATGATTATTTCTAAACAATTGACTTTTCGAAATACGATTAAAAATCAAAAGCCATTTATTAAGGCACTAATGAACTAGAGGTGAGATATGCTTTTCTGTAACGAAATTCAATAATCTTAAATTACAATTGATTTTTATAGAAATCACTTACGAGATAGCTTTGGAGAGAATGTACGAAATCATGTTGAGGGCCGTCACAAAATACTATGCAATTTATCGATTTTTTTTTCTCCAAGGACTAGTATTTAAATTCAATCTAAACTTTCACACTTTCACAAAGAAATCAAATTAAATTGAAAAAAATCCCGACGGTGCACCGGTGGTAATTTATAATTGACATAAATGAGATCCAAACTAAAAATAATGATTTTAAAATTTTTTCATACGGATTTTACATACTAAAAAGGTACACTGTAATACACATCACACGACATTCTCTTTCTCTCTCTCAAACACACTCTAAACATGCCATGCGCATTTATCATTAAAAACAATTGTCGATACGATGATGATAGTTTTTCTTGGAGAATTATATTTAAAGACAAAAAAAATACTTTTGCCCTATAAGGGACAACACGGATAAAACGTGAATTTATTACTGTGACACTCTATAACAAAATGGTTAAAAAAGGTAGTAAGGAAGAAGAAGAAGAAAACGTCGTTGGTTTTGGATTTGGCTGATGATATGAGAAGAAGAGGAGCTTTATTTTTTAGCTGTTGCAGCAGCAGAGCAGCTGGATATGTGTTTGGTGTATGGCTAAGGAGCCAATGCGCTACTAACAAAACAAAAAAACATACACATTTTTACACACACACATCAACGCTCACTCACTCAACTGCATAGAAAAAAGATGAACAGCCAGAGAACACGCAGATTTTTCTTGTTTCTCTACCTACGCTCAAAAATAACTTGGTTTTTTTTTCTTTTGGGGAGATACCTACGTTCCTTAACATCCATATCACATCACTACTCACTACACAGTCATTGTACAAACGAAATAAGTAAACGTTCAATTTTTTTTCTGTTTTGTTTGCCGTTGTTGCCTTGCCACTCAACTCAACTCACTCTTAGTTTTAGTCAGAGAGCCATGCCAGAGTAAAACATGAACCGATACTAAAATATACGCTAAAATATTTGATAAAACACGTACATTTATATATACATTGTACGATATGATGGCCAAAAAAAAAATAGTAATGCTGTATTTGTCTAAGTAAACGTTATACACAACACACGTATAAACTTTTTAAAATTAAGTAGAGAATAGATCAAGTCCGTAAAGCAAATGAGATAATGTTATTTATTATTAGAGTCTCTAACAAGTTAAAAAACATTGTGTTGGTTGAGATGAGACTTAAATGGGAAGTCGACTCGTCGCTTGGTTGGAATGATGACGATATATATTATAAGTATGGGATCATCATGGGACTGTACTCTTTATATTTGAATTTTGAAAGCTGTGATTGTGGATTGTAAGTTGTACCCTGACAAGTGCTTTTAATAAAAAATAAAGCAAGTGATGATGATATTAGTTGGTGCTATGGTACATTGTAATATGTGCTTGCACTGCAAATGATGATGATGATAATATGATATGATTTGATGAGGTGAATTGAATTTTTTAGAAATAAATTTAGCTTCTGGGCAAATACATTACGAGACAAAAAAAGGTTCACTTTTATATAAACACTGATTTGTTTACTGTGTTAGTATGGTCGTCACCTCCTCGGTATACTGAGAGTAGTAGTAAAGTAACGCTGTTTAGTACGAGTTTTATGTACTTGGCTACTTGCCGGAGAATCTTTTTTTTTTCCTTTTAGCTTTTTAAATAGTAAATGTAGTAGTAAAAATGGTAAAGGTAAAAATTGAAGCGTTTTGTAAGCACCTAACTGAGAGCATGGTCGTGTGGTGTGAGTAGTGCCCTTTTGCTGCATGCACTATCATAAATATGATTTTTATTATTAACGTCCGCTATATAGACCCAATTTTCATAATCATAAGAATACTAATATTTTTACGCTCTGGGGAGAAAAATGTCATGTCATGTGTAAAAGTGTACGTCTACCCAAAAATGGTAGTCGAATTTATAAAGTCTGAACGTGAGATTTGTGACAATGAAATCACCTTACTAAAAAAATCAATCCTTGATAAAGAGTTGATAAAAAAAACTACACAATTATGAAGGTTAGATAGGAGGAAAGTGGAAAAAATTGTATCAATTTACCCCGCAGAAATAATAGCTTAGTAATTTGTGCCGGTGGTGGTATGGTGGTTGGTGTTTATGATGATTATAATCATGATGATCATGAACCACCATTACTGCTGGTGACGCTGACACCGCACCGTCACTGTAGTCCACACATATTATGTCTACTGATCATAAATGACTGGTTATGGTCACTGATATGATCATTAAAATAGCGAAACGAAATGAAACTGCACTGCATATTCCATGTCATGTCATATAAAATGGTTACTCAGACAAATGGGTTTGTTAGTTGATGAACGTTTGTTAGCTTGATTTGACTTTTTGTGGTTTTCTAATTTATTTATGTTTATAGGTAGGTATGCACAATATTCGGAGGGCTTTGTGGTTAACTGTTGTGGATGGATGTGATGTGGAGTGGAGGCGAGGAACAATAGTAGTAATAATTTTTTATTCGTCCAACACATCATCTATGATTTAGCTGAGCAGTGCAGTGGTGGAAATTACTAATTACGATTGTCTGATCTGATGAATGAATCCATGTAGCACTGTAATTTTTTTTACAAGCATATTATGCATCCTACAATTTTTTGTGCCTTTTATCTTTCTCATTTTTTTATTTGTTTCAAATCTTGATTTCATGATATAATCTCCCTGCTCCTCGTCCTTTGCTTGTGATAATAAGTCCTTGTGACTAGTAGTACACCGGCCAGAACAAAATGCATGCAAAAATGTACGCATGTTTTAGTAATTTTATCCACCTACTATGAAAGCAGAAAAATATAAATAAAAAGCTATTACTGTCACTGTCTTATATTCTACATAGAAATTTTATGCTTAAAAATATCTATGCAGGTTATATTAATATTTTATAAAGTTTTGTCTCAGGGCATAAAAAAAGTTGAACATTCATAATAAATAATTTTGCAAAATCTGCTAAAAAGAGGAAAATGTGCAGTGCATTCAAACAGTAGTAGAAAATTGCACGCACGCGTTATAAAAATGTAAACGCTTCTATGCTCTAAATTGCTAGAAGCAACTTTTCAAAAAAAATGATATAGTCAATAGTCAGCGACCGACCACATTAGTGGTACATAGTAAAAATACACATGGCAACAAAATATAAAAAAGATAGAAAATTACAATTTACCAAAAAGAAAAAGCCCAGAAGTTTGTGAAATTCTTTTGAACTGCTGCAAAGTTACATATTTTTAAAAGAAAAAAAATCGCTGTTTCATGAAGATCATGTAAGATATAAGCAAGCTTAAAAAGGCAATCAGATATCATATAACACAGCCAAAGAGCAAAACTTAATCTGCGAACACGTTCAACTTAAAAAAAAAACTGCAAACCAATTTTCGCATGATTGCATTTCTACATACTATTGTTATCGTTATGGTATTAGCCAGTATTGTGCTTAGTTACAAAATAGGCCATAGGAGAAACAAGTTGTTTCCCGTTGAATCTTTTTAGTCATCAGAAGACAGGTACCAATTATGGTCAAATGGTAATCGGTTTTTGTCCATTTAAGTACATATGAAATCTGCTGGAATAGAAATTATTATCTGCCAAAATTTACTTTTTTTTCTTCTGGATAGCAATTTAAGGATAGTAGTAAAAGTTTCATTAAAACGAGAAGGAAAACTTTTCAATAATGTTGCTTCTTTTTGCAACATGTATAATTCATGAAGCTTCAGTCATGTCATGTCATACGATAGACTACGAAGAATATATTATTGTAGAACGTGACAAAATGAGAAATGTGTATGTTATTTTTCTTTATCAAAACAAACAAAACTTGTGATAATGGTTGGTAAAGAGAAAAGTTTTCTGCACGTTAAGCAAATATGAAAACGTTCAAGTTAATAATAGTTCAACTTGAAGTTTCGTGCATTTATTTTAAACCGATTATAAAAGATGACTTCATGCATGCCACTGCACTGCACTCGTTTTTTTCAGTGTTCAGTGAACTCTTTTGGTATTTTAATTGGAAGGCATTTTCGCATTTTGTATTATAGCACGACACACGTAACGTTCCTCACTTGTCTTGTTTATTCTGATTAAGAGCTATTTAGCTAATAAATGAAAGTGACCATGGGTTTTATTACACAAATGAGCCAGTGGCAGAGAGCTATTAGTAAAAATTTATTTATTAGTGCGATTTAAGTATTTCGTTTACGGATTTAATTGTTTGACAACTGCTCCATTCAGTCAGAATGGCCCTGAAGGACGACTGCGTTGTATAAACATATGTCATGATGTCATGTCGTAACGCAACATGTAAAGCTTTTATAATTGAATAAATTGTTGAATTAGCAAGATATTGAGTGTTAGCATTCACAGAGATTTTCAACATAGTTGAAAAAACCTGCTGTATGAATTTGCACAATGTTTATGCCTACGTCTGCGTCTACAATTAAATGCACTTACGCTTGTTTCCTTTTAACCCTAACAAATTTCAGAGTACATTGGCAGTAGTAAGAATGACTATATAAATTGTATTAATTTTTTAGATTGATCATTTTTGGAATATGTAGTAGCATGAAAAGTATCTTTCATATAACTAAAAAGCTTCAAAGTTTTACAATTATGAATGATATGGCTTACAGATTTTATGTACAGATACAAGTCATATACCAATTTATGAAATACTATATGGCATACCTGGAAGTTCTAAAGTATTATGGGAAGATGTCGTTACTAATGAACATTTTAAGAGAAGCTACAAAAAAGAATGAAGAAACATTTTACATCCTGCCATCTTTAATATACCATGCCGTCGTAAAATTCCCCACTTGTCCTTAATCCTTCAAACATGTAACCAAAAAAGGATGTTCCTTCCGATCAAGGAGCGTCCTTATATTATTTTATTTTTTATTATAATTAGTTCTGGATTTGTGAGCGCGTCACTCAGAGACGCACGCCCAGCCCAGCGTTTTATAGCAAAATTTGCTTTTAAAATGAAAAGAATGGACGGATGGAATGAAAATACTAGTGGAAGTTATTTCTCACTGACTACTTGTTATTCAGTCATGCAACGGATCAATGCTACGTGTATACAATAATGATATTCTTATGGACTTTAAATTAAAGAGTACTCACTATCAGCCAGAAGTATTTTATTACTTGTTTTACATAACTATACTTTATTCCCTTTTATGTAAGTCTCTTTAGTTATGCTCATAGTGTGTATCCACTCAGTCTAGCTGATCACGGAAATGACTAGTTACTGCGTGGGAGTATAAATATCATTATTAGTTATATCACAAATCAATCTTACATTTGGACATACAATGCGTACCTAATTCTGATGCCAACAACGACTGTATTTTGATACTGTTGAAAGGGATTATAGGTATGATTATGATTATATTTCTTTTCGTTTTCAAATATTAACGATTTCACACACCAACGTCAGAATGCACTTTATAATTGGCTAGCAAAAATGAAACGTGTTTTATGCATGCAGAACAGAAGGATTGTACATGTTCAAATTTCGTGTATGTGTACCAAGCTCATACAAACCATTACAAATCGATAATGCAAATTGCCTCTTGATGTCGTAGAAAGATAGTTATTTTCAGAGAATTCTATTACGTTCCGTAGTTCACATCACACAGTACCTCAAATATTTCAACATGATGGATTTGCTCCTTAATTTTTAAATGTTGGAAATTTACTGGGTTGTCGTTGTCACCAGTCACCAAGACAGTTCAATGTAAAGCAAGCGTGCTTTACAGACAGCTCGGCACCAAGGAAATAGTTTAAAATAATCCAAAAAATCTTTTTATGCAGTTTTTTATAACTACATATTTCAATGCCAAGATTTGGCAGCAGCTGAGAGAATTTTGATTCAGGTAAAAATAAATGGCACAAAGTGCCTTCAATAAACAAAAAATGAAAGATTACAATTTATGATTTGGATCCAACGACGAATTATTTTTATATTTATCGATTTAAAATCAATCATTTTGAAATAATTTGACTTTTACGTTTATCCGGCATTGATTCAAAACAAAACGAAAGTTGAAATTGAAATGAGCATTTTGGCATGAAAATAAACTACATCAAAATGCAATTTATATGGATAGAATGAGTTTAATTCTATTGTTATTTTTTTAAACACAACAACAATGCCATACACAATGCAATGCTGATAGTCAAGTGCAAGTTATGCCTTTTTAAAATAAATGGAAGTCATAAATGATGCTGATATTTTGTGCAAAACAAGCTTTGTTTTATGTGTTTTTAAAACGACTCATCTTTTTAGCATTAAACTTCCTTTGCTAAAGGGTAATATTTTTGGCCATTTCATCCCACGACTAAAGACCAAACAATGTCTGATTATATATTGTAAGGCTTGGTTCTGGCTCATGATCAAAGAATCATCAACACCATCTCAAGAAATTTACTAGATTTTTGGGTTTTCTGTATAATGATAACAGCACAGATACTATACACGAATGCGAATCAAGTCAGTGTGTTGTTAGCGCTGCCTGTCTACCGGAGGGACACACCATATAATCATCAAAGTACCTTGGTTGGGTTATCGGTAAATCAAATATTTTGTTAATGATAACAAAATATTCACAAAAAAAATAATACAAAACTGAACCACTTGCCAGTTTTCATTTTAATTTGTTAAAATCTTTTTCCCTTTTTAGCCCAACATGTATCATGTATGCATTTGGAGTGTACTGAATTAGCTTAATGCTAACAATGGGAAGCCGACAAGACAAGAAACTTGACCAAGATCAATATCGCCACAAAATGTTGCCAGTATCATCATCATGACCATCGCCGTCCTCTGAAACAACAACAAAAGTCAAGTCAAAGCGTAAAAAAGCTGTGTACTCCTATTCTCGTCGAAGCTTCCCACTCACTCAAACAACAACTTCTTCTTCATCGTCTCTCATGAAACTAAAACTTGTCTGAGAAAAAAAATGATGATAGGATTGCAAAACTTGTACTTAAATGTCGCTTTGCTGAAAGGTGAACTTGAAACCTCTGTGTTCTTGATCTTCGCTTCGATGCAATATTATTATTATCATATTGCGTTTTTTGCGTTGCAAAATGTGTGCAGTGTACACTAAACTATTACCAGTACACAACCAGTACACACTAAACTATGGATATATAATGTAAAGGCATGTGTATTTATTTTCATTATAAAATATGTTTAATATTCATATTGGCTGCCATGCCGTGTGTGTGCGTGAGAACATACGTAAGTAGAAAACGTGCGGCTTTTCATTCTTAATCTTTTTTTTTTTAATACTCGCTTTCATGAATACATATTCATGAATTATCACTTGGTGCATTTATTGTTCAATAAATCATGTAATAAACATTTTTGACATAACACTTCAATTTTCATTCATCCCACACATTATCGTCAATCGTCATCATTACCGGTTTATTTTCAAATTTCAAAGCATTTTTTTCCTTTCCACGCTTGAATTCGCTTAACTGACCTACTTCACAGTGGCTTTTTGTCTGTTTACCGTATTAAGTTTTGAAAAAAATATTGATGCACGTATGCATAAATCTTCCCCAGGACGTGGGCGTCTTAATAGTTTTAAATGATTTAGTAAGAAGAATATATAACAAATACGTGGAAAAAAGTGTTACGTTAATTACTAACTTTTCACTTATCACGCAAAAAATATTACAAACAAAACTGCAATACAATTCATCTTCCTTTTCCAGATTATAGAGTAATTTTCGCAATTTTAGATTACTATTGATAAATCCTTTAGAGAAAATACTTATTCACAGGCATAGATATAATCAATGGAAACATTTCGCAACTACCTGTGTAATTAATTTACTCGTGTACCTTTGTCCAGTACGTATATTAGAAATAATGTAGCCAATACATACATTAAATCACTGAGACTTGTTTTTATTAATTTGACACAAAAAATGTATTGACTAAAAGCTCTCATGAAATAAACAAGTAAAAGTTGCCACGTACTCATAAAAGAATAGCTCAACGAAGACAACTTGAATTAAATACCAAGTGTGCCAACAAAAGTTTTTAGAGCAATAACACCATCGTATAACATTTAGAAGAAGTACTTCGCAAACATGATTAGCATTTTAAACACGAATTCATTTTTAATTAACCCTCAACCTTCGGAAAACCATAGTATAATTTAACTACTTTTCTACGTACGCTAGCATCCATACAACAAATACACATTTTGCAATCATCGTAAAATCTAAAGTCTAATTACGCATTCCATAAATAATTTATCCTAAAATAGATTACATAGTCACCTAAATTCATAATCCATATGCACAAATACCTAGAAACATTACTTACTTTGCAGTACAGTACTGTAAAACATCAGAAACAAATAACACCCATGATAATTTACGCATTAATCGGATTGGTGGGTGGAGTAAGTATATTCGTTTTCATGTCTTTATGATCTAGTTAAATTTTATGTTTTATACTCATTGTTATATACCTATAAGTGGACTTGGTCCGAAACGATCAAAAATGTGTCATTTTCTTTTTAAAAAAAATCACAAATGCCATGTATTCAATCGTACGAGAGACGTAAAAACATGACATGTGACATTAAATTCCTTTACTTTTTTATCCTTTAAAGATTAATCTTCTACACGACAGATCAAGCAGCCTAATTGCTCCTTATGTCGGTCTGGAAGTTGGAAGAGGAGATAAGTTTGTAAATACGCACATGAAATCAGAAAATAATCTCTTTAAATTGTGATAAGATATATTATTACGGAGTGGGATGAATCCAGATTCAACCATGAAATCAAATATACATACATATTTAACATCATGATGATAACATAATCAATGATGTTTGCACACAAATTCTTGTTTCTGTTTTATATCCTTGCCGAAATGGCTGATATGAAAAAAAAAGAATGTGTTTACTGACGAAGAGTTAGTACTCTGATTGTATGTGTACAAAAATAATATGAGTGGTTTTTACTTGAGTGTTATAATTTGAGAATACTTATTTTCCTAGGATTTATCTTCCTTTCTTGCAATACAAATTACAGTCTCTACTTTACGACTGAACAGTAGTTTTCACTTCAAGTTAACGATAGAAACACTTAAAGAAAATTGGTTAGCACATGATGATCATGATGAAAATAATAATAATAATAATGGTCCTCTTGTACTTTCGGTACGGTTTTTATTTTAAGTTAAGCATATCATAGTCATCTTCAGCTTTTTTATGTCTTTTAAACGACATGCTAATAAAATGACCAGAAACAAAATTACTATTATTAACCATAGCTATAAATGCTGCAATGGACCTCGTAAAAGTTTTAATTTGAAAATGACTGCTATTCTTTTCTGCCTAATTTTCTTTTACGGCGGAAAATTTCTAATAAAAAATATTGTTCAACTTTCAAGTACCATTTGAGCTGCATGCAGATTTGCAGATGTACATCTTTTTTTAGTTAATTTTAGACATCCTTTTGTCTTTGAACATGAACATAAAGTTACGATGTACCGGTAAAAATACAGGGGAAGATAATGATAGACAAATGGACAAATGTACTGAGCCCAGTAGACATTTATTTTTACCTGTGTGGAGTGGAGACCTTTATATTCATTCATAGAAATACATGCAAACTTACAGCGTACGTACGTGTTCGGCCTGTTCAATGCTAAAATGCAAATGATATGATGTATGACATGACACGAGAACTTAATAGGTTACAGCAAAATGAGCACAATACGTAACAATACCTGGTATGTTTTTTAAACACAAACTTCATGTCATCATCATTGATAATGACTATGACAAATTTCGACATGTATACAAAAACATAAATCTGCTAAATTATATCTGTGTACATTGAACCGATGCAACTACCTTTCCGGCATAGCACGACAGCGAGCAACGCACACTTTCAGTTCCATTTTTTTTATCTTTTGCAGTTCATGCTCAAAAAATAGCACTCTCCTGCGATCCCGATTATCTTGCGACCAAAAAAAAAGCGATGCAATTTATTCTAAATTTTTATGGCTTTTGGTATGTCGAATAAAGACAATGAGAAATAATAATAGGTTTCTTTGAGGATAACACCGTTTTGTAATGTGATATATGAAATTGCACGAGTAAAAAAAGAGTTTGGTTTGTGTAGTTGCTCCTTCATCTTGTCATTTTTTTGTGCAACATAAAACGCTTTGTTGAAATGCAGACAGATGCATATGTAATTATTACTTTTAGTATGAAAATTATCCTCACAGGGATTTAATCGTGTTTACCTCGTTCATCTCGCTAATCGTAAAAACCAATCTGACTGCCTGGCATTTATCTTTTTCTGCCACTACACTTTACTTTCGAAGTATCATAGACATAATTATCATAATGACGACGGGTGCAGCAGTAGCAAGAGCAGCGCAGTGTAATTGGATTTGCGATCATTATGATATGATAACCTTTCAGTGAAGTCATAAGGGTAGAACTTGTAATAAAAGTGAAGATGATGATGTGGTTGAACTCCAGTGTGAAAAGCTCTCTGATTTTAAAACAGAGTTTGCACGCTATTTTACCGGCGGCTTTCTTGTTTTTTGAAACAGAAAAGTCGTTTACTACGACATACTGCTTGAAATAGAAAAAATGGAAGAAATCATGCTCTTTTTTAAAGAGAAAATTTTGCATCTATTTTAAATATATTACTTGGATTTTCGAGAGAAGACGGATGGTGACGAAGATGAAACTGAGAATAGATATATTGGCAAACGAAAGAAAAATATGTTATTATAATTATCACCAAGCAAGTATCATCGGTAATTTGTACATCATTTACTTTGCTTTATGTATGCAATAAAAACACATGTGTGCAAGAAAAAAACATCTGCACTTTGCAAAAAAATATATTTTAAATTTTTATACCTGTAAAATGGCACACATACAAGTTATTACCTGAGTAAAAGAAGAAAAGGCTATCCAAAAGGGAACTAGAATAGGAAATTACAGAAGATCGACCATGATGATGACGATATGCATTATAATATTCCCTTCCCTTCCATACCGATCGAGAACACGTAAAAGAAAAAGGCAATAAACTGGGAAAACATGAATGTGTTCTTAAAAAACATGACATGATGGGGAGGTGGGTAAGGTAGTATTTTATTATTACTAACTGAATTTTTATTCAAAAAGGAAAGAAGAGCAGAGAGGAGAAGCAAATAGCAGTGCATCATTATCATGAGGCAAGCTTAAACAGAAAGAACAAATGATGATCATGATCATCATAATGCATTGTGTAGATAAAAACGGAACAACGACGACGAGCGAAGTAATGAAATTGATGAATGTGCTTTTATCTTGGTTCATGTTCATGTGAAGATGTTACATGCTATATAATACCTTTGTTCAAGTAGCCATCATGTACATAATAATAATACACACCACAAAAAAATAATACAATGGCATGGGAAGCAGCGGTGCAGTGATGTTCTTTTTTCTGTTTGTGCAAATATACCATTATCATGTTCCCCCGAGGATTTTCTCCAAAACTTGATGATGATTACAAAAGTTTGTACGTTTGTCTGTTTACTGTGTCTTGTAAACCAGGTAATATCATTTGAGTGACGATGCGTCTGCTATAAGTAATCCGTTAAATACTACAAGAAATGTTCCACATCTTCGGTTGGATAATTGGAAAAGGAGAAATTATGAGACTTATAAAGTCTTTAAAAAATATAGCACACATGTCGTAAAAAAAATCTGTAGTTTTACAGTTGTTGGTTATCATTGAAAAAATACATGTAAATGTCTCCTATTTATTTTGCCCATAAACTTTTTTTTTCAGCTGCATATTCAAAAGTGGTTTAAAATTTAGAATCCCCTTTTAAAAAGTACAACAAAGGCTTTGTTTAAAAAGACAAGAGAGAGAACCCCTAATACTTTTGTTACATATAATAGGTCCAAAAAAAACTAACAATGCACAATAAATGATGCTGCTCAGTCTGTTGCTGCATAACAATGCCTACATTACTTACTCCTTTTTCTGCTCTCTATATACTTTCTTAAACATCATCATGATTAGAAAGATACAATACAGCTAAGAAGTCAAACTAGGTACGTACATGTGTTGTTGTGTGAGATGATGTGTGAGTAGTGTGCACTCTAAACTTGCAGCGCAGCAATAATGCAATGTTTTATAATATGTGGTTCACTTCAACTCAACTTTCTCATGATCATGATGATGATCAAAAAAGATCATGTTGCATTATTATTGAATGCACGTGAATATTGTATCTTGCATACACATAACTTATTTATAAGACATATTGCAACCGAAAGGTAAAACATAATGCATCAAGTCAAGTCACTCTCAAGTCAGTATCAGTCAGTAGCCCCATTCATAGCATCATTGTTATGGATATCACCGCCACCTCCACCACCACACTGTCATGTCAGCAGGCAGACATTTTAATACATAAAAAAATATCAAGCTCAAAAAGCTGGCTCTCTGGCTGGCAAAAAAGCAAAGAGTAAGTAAAACTGTCTGTGATGATAATGTGATGGGTGACTGCTGGCATGCATGGCACAATTTTACTTCTTTGATAATAATAATGCAATCCAAGAAGAGTAACATGAATACATAAACCTACGTACAAACATACTTATATATATGATATGCACAACATCAATAACATTACTTTACTAACGTAAGTTACTATGCACATCTTCTCCTTCTAAATACAGCAAAAGAGAGAGAAAAAAATGAATATATAGTTCAAGTGTAAAAATTGTGTTATTCAAGCAGATAGATTACATTATGAATACATAATGCATTTATGTGTGTATAAAATGTTGGCTACTAGATAGATAGAAGTAGGAAAACTTGTGGTATTATGGTGGAGGCTGTATAGTAAACTAGTTGTTTTCTTATTTGTATTACATATATCACCATCAAATACTCCTACTACTACTTATACTCCTTTACTTTTACAAAAAATATATCCATTTTACATTGAAAATGCAGAATGCAATGCACATAATATAACACAATATAAGTAAAGCTTATACACACACACATAATCATAATAAAAGAAGTTTAGAAGAAAAAAAAGAAAGAAGAAAAAGGGATACTTATTCACACAATCATAATAACTGTTACTTATACTTTACCACCTTGTGGAGTATTTTTTTTCTGTATCCTTTACAGCGATCTCTCTGTATAGCAGCATATATAGCAATTTTTTACTACTACGACAAGACAAGACCACTGCTGTTTATTAAAGAAGGCTTTTTTTGCGAAAAAGCCTAGGAGAGATTATGTGTGTTGTGTGCGCACAGTGAACAGAACAGAAAAGGAGTCATTTTTTTAGCAAATGAGTTTAAAGAAGACGAAGTGCTTTCAACACACAAGAGTCAAAGAAGAAGGCTAAGGCTCCCATCATAATAATCATTATCATTATTTTATCATTTATATATATATATATATCAAAACATCATTGCCAGTGTATTTATTATACTACGGTATAACTACAATTGCTATTATTATTAGTAGATTTTTTTTTGTGTGTGTGAATATTATTAATAATTTCTCAAGAAGAAGATGAAGAAGAAGTGAGCTGCTGTTTTGTGAATGGTGTGTGTGTGCAGTGTGCATTATACACTGATTCCTGATCTTGATCTAATATTAATACTGTGTATTTAAATTCTAAATAGCTGCATCATGAACTATACACACACATAAGAGAAAAAAACACACCTGCACAATAAAAACTGTAATTGTAAGATAATATGCAGTTTTTTTTATACCTAAAGGCAATTAATTAGCTAATTTGTATTTTTAAAAAAGTTCATTTGCAAACCAAATTGAAGAACACGTAACATTTTTTTTTAAATAAGATAAATAAATGGAACTGCTATGCTCTTAATATTATTAGGGTATAAAATAATTGGAGAATTATCCATTTTAATTTTTTAGAGATTATTTTTTTGGAAGAACAGAGAAAAACAACCAGTCTTGATAATTTTGTTCGAGGATTTATATTTTATGCAAAATAATCAAAAAGAATCAGCTTCCATTTTTATTTACTGTGGGTGTACAAAAAAGCTTGGACACGCAACATTGAGCAAATATTTATAAATGTTTAAACAAGGTGAATGGAGAAGAAGAGCATACAGAAAAA
The DNA here is from genome assembly GCA_034699025.1 of Entomobrya cf. arborea Gr-Col-00668. Classification (NCBI taxonomy): domain Eukaryota; kingdom Metazoa; phylum Arthropoda; class Collembola; order Entomobryomorpha; family Entomobryidae; genus Entomobrya; species Entomobrya cf. arborea Gr-Col-00668. Next base: position 11,898 of record JAQIWN010000435.1, on the reverse strand, counting down.
AAAGGATTCTCTAAGTATTTTGTGTTATTATCCAGTAAATATTAATGATAATAAAAAATAAATCATTTCAATCAAAAAAGTGAATTGCCTTTTTAACTTATATGCGGTTAAACGTGAAACGGAAATTTTAATTACACAGACGATTAAAAATAAATATTATTTTAATTAAATGTCAATACAAAAGCAATTATACTTAAAAACAAGTAAAAGTTCAATTACATAATACACATATTATGTAAGAAAAAAATGAAGGTTCTATGAAAAAAATAAAAAATGATCATTTGAAAAATGAAATCATTGTAATTATTTTAATTGACAAAAAGCAAGAAAGAAAAACTTTTTATTTTATTTTAAAGTGCTACGCTTTTTAAAAGGGGGAATTGAGTGTTAAGTCGTTAAATTTTTTGCACGGATGAAAGAGAGACGGAAGTTGTTGATGTTGTTGTGTTTGTGTGTGTGTGCCGTTGCGTTGGTGGATAGCAAATAGATAGAAGTTTCATCATCATCATCACCATCCTCAGTCGCCACCAACCACCATCAGCTTTCCTCCATATTATATATTTTTACTTATATGACTTGACTATCACATCATCAATCACCATCGCGAGGATACTGTACAGGACTCATCGTTTTTGTTTGTTGGTGTGTGTAACATCGTTTTAGTCTTCACAGTTAAACGCGCATCCCTTATTTTATTTCTCCTAAAAGAAAGTTTTTTTTACTGTTCACACTCCAACAAAAACCGAACCAAAGAACATTATTATAATTACTACCTTTGCTGCTATCATCACTACAAGTATAAAAGTAACTAAACCGTCTCACCGTCGTCATCACCGTTTTTTTTGCTGCTGCTAAATTTTGTTACAAGTACACTTTACTATATCCTGTTTACAACACATCTTCCAAAGTCATTGTGTTTTTGCACGTACAAATGTAAACATCACCGCTAGCGTCGGTTTTAACTAGTTAATTGTGATTATCCCTTTGAGAGACTTGGCTTGAACAAATTTCTATTTTACCTAAGTTTTAAATATCATGCGCATCACAATAGGACTAATTGAAACGTCTAATTAATGAGCATAATTGTTTTGTAAGCGGAGAACAATTTTATTTTTTTGAAAGAAAGAAAAACTAAGATAAATTGAAATTTTTTTCTTAGCGAAAAGTTATTTGCGAAAAAAAGGTATTAGAAAAATAAACAGATTTGGAACGGGAAACAGTATTTTTTGTATATTTGTGACGTGAAGCGTAAAAGCGATTAATCTGTGATTTGTCAAAAAAAAAAGTGTGAAACATGAAACATTGTACACAACATTTTATTTACAGTTTTTCCTGAAAATGCTCATCAAACTAAATTATATAAATACAGCTCTATAATATTTCACAAAAAAAGTATAATAATTTAATACATATTTGTTGATGCGATATGATAACTTGACATTTTATCTTCTATATCGGCTTGTTATAAAAACATCACATTATCATCGGCATCATCCTCATCATCATCATCATCACCATCACCAATAACAAAACTTTAATTTGGTTCGTTGGACATGCACAGATAAAGATGTACTAAAAGTGTTATGTAACTTTGTGTTTTGTGTATGCACTTGTTATCTCCTTCGCACCATCATCATCCTCAAAAGTCGTACAGACAGTATTATCAGGAGTGACATTATTAATATTCTTTAGGTACAATCATTGTCGAATATTTTCAAGTGATAAGCGAGGATATGGGCAATTGTTACCCCATATCAAAAGCACAATCATGTTTGCTACAGAGACCTTTACCTGATCAAATTTACGTTTTATTTTAATGGGTTGACTCGAAAACAAAATTGCCAAAAAAAAGCGTGTGTGTGAAGCAGCAATAAGAGCTACGACAAGGCAAATATACATACATTACATGCATAAAGCAGCATAATAAAGCTAAACTGAAGAGGAAAGACCATGATCACGAAAATGTAAAGTGGATTGGAGGGAACAAACCCAACTTTCTCTTCTTGTGAAAGCATAGTAGTAACAGCGTTGAAGACTTGTCGAAAACAGCCAAGAAGTGAAGTGTAGCGAAGTTTTGATTCGCGTTAATGACAGATGCCTCAAGGAAGGTTCTGCTGATTACTTCTTGTCAATAAAAAGTAAGTTTTTCTTTGGTATTATAGCAAATAAAATGGGTCATTAAATACACGTGCTATTTTGCATACAATGAACAAAGTGAGTTGCATGTTGAGGTGCTTTTTCTTGCGGCTGCAGTAAATGTGCTGTGATATTTTGTATACTCATGAGTTTCTTCTTTTACTTGACTTGCTCATTTTAGTGGAAGTGTAAAACGGAAATGGAGCCAGGCGACTTAAGAATTAATTCCCGATTACGAGACGACAGTGGAGTACCCAAAAATTCTCCTGGCAATAATTCCTACGCTACTGCTAATGAAGGCAACTCAGTCCTTCATTTCCGTAGTCATGTGCGGCCACCAGTTATCACAGATGGTCGTATGCACCACATTTCCGCCCCTATAGCAGGGACTCCTCTGGTAATTGACAGGTATGTATGCCAGCTCAAGTTGGAAAAAATGTTCCTAATTAAACACAATCTTGTGCACTGTGTTATCTATATATTTTGTATACTGAGCTGGCGTTTTCTTACTTATTTGCGTCATTAGAAATGAACCCGTGAAAATATGGAGAGATCCTCATCTGATGAATTCCGGTGAAATACGCAAACTTCATGGAAATGAGTATGTTTCCATGCAACAGCATCCAGGAGTTGTACATTTGCCCCATCCAATGGTCGCACATGGCAATGTTAACACTAGTGTATATCAGCAACAACATCATGACAACAAGCCAATGGACACTAGCACCAACCACCGGGGAGCCCACTTAAGCAATGCTGATAGCTTAAGAGGGCGGACGCCGGTTTCATATGCTTCACCTCATCCCCCACAAAGCAACGCAAAACAGCCACCGGACGGATGGCAACGTCAAGGAGTATTGCAGTAAGCGTCAAAAATATGTTAATAAAATGATTGGATAAATCACTGAATGATTATTTCAGACTGTAAGCACTGCTTATTTTTAATTTAATAGGAATCCTAAGGATTTCCGTGTAAATCTCACAGCGAAGAGTACTGTAGAACAAGCAGTGCATGACCACTTTGTGGCAAGTTTAAGATTGGCACAAATGAAGGGAAATGAATTACCACAGCCCCAACAAGCACCACCAGGCATGGTAAAACAAGAGGAGAGGCCTAGTTCACATGGATCATCATCACAAGTTCAGCAACAGCGATATTACCCACCGCCACATGATAAGCGACATCATGGTACTTGTAACTATTTTAAATTTAGTTTTATGATCAACGCGTGTAGGTAATTTTTTATTCTTCTTTTGGGTTATCTTTCGCAGAAGTACCAAATCCCCAACAAGTGATCTACCAAATACATCAGCATCAGCAGCAACAGCAGCAGCAGCAGCATCAATCGTTAACCAAAGCAGAATTACCAACACCACCTCCACTGAGAAGTGAACCTCAATATCACCGGACTGGAAATAACCCAGAAGTAAGTAGTCGAAAGCACCAAATTTACGGACCACCTGAAGTTATTTCGAGACCTCATGATACAATACAGCAGCAACAGCAACAACAGCATAATGAACGAATGAGATATGAACAAGAGGCCATGTCTAGACTAGAGGCACAACATCCGTCCGACAACTGTGTTCGTTATCAGAAACTCCCTCCTGCACCAGCAAGACGTCCTCCTGCACAGACGCAAAATGACTTACAGTTAGAACGCAACAGAAGCCCCTTTGGAAAGCATGCACCGCCATCTGCTTCACCTAACTCTTATCATCACCCATCATATTCTCAGCAACAAGCTCATATAAGTAAACACAAAGTTAATAGTCCAGCACCATCGCATATTTATGGGAAACCAGGGCCTTCTGCAAGACCGTATGAGATAAGCAACGATCCAGCAGTTCCGTTACCTTTGACATCAAAAGGAGGGTTGACCAGACCATCACAATCTTCACCATCCCAGGCTTATTTGCATTCAAGTGCGTCGCTTCCACAACATGAGGTTCGAAAAACTGATGTTGCATATTATATGTACCACAATGGTCCTCCGGGATACCAACCTTCATTATCTCCCCAACAACATCACCATACTCACTCCATTCAAACTCAGCCCCTTGATTTGGGAGGAAAGCGAAAAGTTAATGAGGAGGAGTCAATATACAAAGGACCAATTACAGCCACAGACTACCAAGATCATCACTCATCCATTAAATCAGCATATGGTTCTCGCAAGCCTGCTGATGACCCTAGATCAAAGTTGCCACCTCACAATCATCATAATCATATGAACAATCCTGTTCCTTTATCTTTAACTGTTTCCTCCGAGGTACCTTCAAAAAGAAAATTTGAAGATGTTGCTCCCCCCTTACATCTTGTTGATACCAAAAAGGTTAGAAGTGAAGGAACGGTGGCGACTAGTGGTTCCAGTAATTTGATGATTGCTAGAAAGGATCATCATGACATAAAACCAACGATAGCGGATTATACTATGGATGCAACGTCATATCATAACACTCGTCATTACACTGACAATCCTCCTGCTGCTCCCATGTCTTTAATTGTTTCTGGTTGTGATAATACTAAGCCCAAAATAGAAGCAACAACTTCAGCACCTTCACCTAAACCCTTGCAACTTGACGTGAAGAAGCCATCTTCCATTAAAAGTGGTGCTAGTGATCCTCTCCCTTTAATTACGCCTGCTACATCATCACCAACTTCTTCGTTGTGTAATGGAAAGCATAAAGAGTCTATTTCTGCCAATGTGGAAACTACCAACTCGACTGTCACATTGGATAAGAAGCCTGAAATTGATAATACAGCTAAAGTAAAAACAGAACCAGTAGCAACATCAGCACCTGCTACAACTTCGTCATCAACTGTATCGCCGTCACCATCAACGAGTACGAATACAAGTACAGCAACACCTACCAAGTTTCAAAAGGTTCCGAAAAAGGCATGGGTACTTCAATGGCATGAAGGTGATAATGCTAAAGCCAACGAAGATCCTGTGACAACAAAAGAACCGGGGACTAGTGGAACTGGTGAAAGTAGTAGCAGCAGCAAATCTTCTGTCACACCACCCTCAGGAGATGCAGCAGGTTCCACAGAAGATAAGTTACCCAATGGAAATACACTTGCCAACTCAGAGAATGAAAGAAAAGCAGCCACCCCCACTCCAGTAGCAGCAACAACTACAACAACAACAACAGTAAATGGATTTGGAAAGGATAAGCCAAACGACAGTGATTTATGTTCGGAAAATGAATCTGATACTAGTGGAAAAGATAAAGCACTAACAGATTCGTCATCGAGCACACCAAAAAAGAATGGTCGTAAGGGAAAGGGTGGAGGTAGTCAAGCAGCATCTCCAAATCCTAAAGCTGACTTGCGTAAAGATGGGCTCTGCAAGAGGCCACCTGTTACCCAATTAAAGAAAACAGGCGACTCATTTATTCAAGCAGAAACATGCAATAGGGTAACACCAAAAATCGGGAAGTGCAGAGAATGCCGTTGGCATCCGTCTGGACGCGGCTCTAAAAAGCAGACTGGTGCTTACTGTAGATTTTATGGCTTCCGTAAACTGAGATATACAAAAGGTGGCAGCTTGTCGGTTGCTGGATTCTCTGATCCATTTTCTGATCCACCAAAGGTAAGTTTTTGCATTTTTTGGATGACATAATGAATGACAAAAAAATAAAATAAAATTAATGGAGTTTACAAAAATTTAATTTGAAAATAAATGATTTTCTTTTTTTAAACAGATTACCGAGCATGATCAATTTCGTTTGTGGCTTCCATCAAAAGTAGCACCAGAAGGATTAGACGTAACAATGTCTAAATTTCTACTGTCCCAGTTATGTGATCAATTTTGTGATTTAGTTCACCACGAAGAAGCAGCACGTGTGGTGGCAAGAACCCAAGAAACCAAAAAAATTGCTTGGAAGCCACTACTGAAAGGAGTGATGGAAATGTGTGATGTTTGCGATACAACTTTATTCAATTTTCACTGGGCTTGCGCAAAATGTGGATTTGTGGTGTGCTTATCTTGCTTTAAGTCCCGACAAAATGAAAGTGAAAAGGTAACCAGAGTCATCATCTTTCTTTGTTGAATATCACAAATTACTAAACGTTCAATGTTTAACGGGGTATGTATTTTTTCTGATTTTTAGATGGGTGAAGGTGGGAAAGATCGCGATGAATATCAATGGTTACTTTGTTCCAACCGGTGTGTCCATGAACTGGATAAATTGATGCTAGTCCAGACAATCGCTGGTGATGCGTTGGCAGAACTGAATAAAAACGTCCATAGCGTTTGCAGCTCATGGAAAATACCTCAAAATTGTAACTGCAAGATTGCTTCCGAACTCTCTGACTCAACAAGTGATAATAAAGACTCATGCGATGCAAACAATAAAACTAAGGTATAACAAATATTTTTTGGTAATGTGTTGGTTTCCCATTACGAAATTCAAATTTTACTCAACTCGTTTTTCTAAAAATTACAGAAGAGCGAAACTGAACCAGTGGAAAATACAACTGAACCCGTTAGTGAAAATAAATCCGAAAATCTAGGAACCGAAAATGTATGATGCCAATAGCAATACAATTTATGTTAATATAACCAAAAAGATTGTTCCATTTAACGGTTTCTTACATTATTTTATTAAAAGGGAGAAGAGGCTATAAAACCGAGTGTTTCATCGACAAATAAGAAAACAGCTTTGGAACCACCAGCTTCTAGTAATAGTGATGGTGCTACTAAAAGTGAAGAGAAAGCAGCAAACGGATGCAGCAGTAGTAATGACGGTGCAATTACCGGGACTCAGGTGGAATTAAAATATTTCAAGAGTCTTAAACCAACTGAAATTAAAAGTCAGCGAATGCCAGCTGAACTTACACCTTTTACATCTACTGAGATCTCTAATTTGTGTCCAAATGTGAAGCATGGATGGTTATGTGATGGCAAACTATTGCAATTGCTCGAACCACCAAATCCAGAAAATACAACAATATTTCGTGAGATCTGGAGGCGAGGCCATCCTGTGCTAGTGTCTAATGTCGCTGATAAGCTTGACAAAACACTATGGACGCCCGAGTCATTTTCAAATGATTTTGGTGAATATAAGAATGATGTGGTTAACTATATAACGAACGATGTAACCGTTAACCAGCAGATGAAAAAGTTTTGGGAGGGATTCTCAAGTGCTAACAAAAGATTACGAGATGATAAAGGAGAACCGCTGCTACTCAAATTAAAAGATTGGACTCTTAATGATGACTTAGGGCAAACGTTACCATCGAGATTTCAGGACCTGATGGCTGCTCTACCAATGCCGGACTATACCCTTCGTGAAGGGCAACTCAATTTAGTAACTAGACTGCCACCTGAATTTATGAGGCCAGATCTGGGACCTAAGATGTACATAGCCTATGGATCCGGATCTTCTCTTAATAAGGGAACTACTAACTTGCATCTTGATATAGCTGATGTAGTTAATGTGCTCATATATTGTGAAGGTCCTCACGATGCAGACAAAAAGGAACATGACAAAGGTATTTTTTAAATACTCATGACGACTTCTACATAATGCCAACTTATTGGCTATACTTTTGAAAAGTTGAAAGATTTACTTCTAATTTTTTTTTTTTGAATTTATAGCTATTACGAAAGCGATTGAGGAATCAGACTGTGATATGGTTACCAAGAATCGCGTGTTACAAAAGAAACAAGTACCTGGTGCACTTTGGCATGTATATGAGGCCAAAGATGCCGATAAAATAAGAGACCTATTGAATAAGGTACTAAATTTGCAAATCAGCTATAAAAAAGCATTGCATGCTCATTTGTTCCAGGTTTAACATATTTTTATGATCGATTGTAGGTGGCGATTGAGAAAGGTGAGAAAATTGAACCTCATCACGATCCGATTTACGATCAAAGCTGGTACCTGGATAAAAGTTTACGTACGAGACTTCGAGCAGAGTATAGCGTTGATGGATATTCCATATTGCAGTGTACAGGAGATGCGATATTTATTCCTGCCGGTGCACCACATCAAGTATGTGATGACTAACGACTCAGATTAAATATACTAAATTAAAAAGCACTCTTGAGAGAATTATCGCTAATTTTGGAAAAAAATGTTTGTTATTTCAGGTACGCAATCTTCAAAACTGCATAAAAGTAGCTGAAGACTTTGTTTCACCTGAAAGCATTAGTCATAGCTTAGCCCTAACCGTGGAGGAATTTCACTCGCAGAAAAATAAAACGCATACAAAAAATAACGAAGATAAGCTCCAAATCAAAAATGTTGTATACCACGCTGTGAAAGATGCACTTACAGTTCTCTTGCTACAAAACAATGAAAAGTCTGACGTACATAAAAATACATCAAAAAATGATGCATTGGTAGCATCAACTGCGCTTTCCAAAGACTGTCAACCTCAGCCGAGTACCTCTCCAAAGGAACCTACTCCGGCGGTTGTGAATCCAACAACCAACAACTAAAACTACTATATATATACCTTTACACACACGCATTTAATGCTATTTATATAATTAATTCTTGTTAATTAATTTTGTTAGGTTTGTTAATTGATACACTCTTAGTGTTATCTTAATCAGTTTTAGTACACGATTGTAATTTTAGTAATTCTAGTTGTATTACAAACCATTTGAATCTACACCAACTCTGGTCGATCTCAAATATTCAGATTTTATTCGCATTTTGTGTTGGGTTAAACATCAAAACCTCATAATCACCACTATTGAAGGCAACAATTATTTGAGTTAACATGTAGGGTTATCTTATATTAACATGTAACATAAGTTAATTTTATATAGGTGTTATATAGAAATTTATTTTATAGAAGGAAGTAAAACAATATAATTTTAAAAACTTCTCATGTTTACCTAATTAATACTTTAAAAACATTTTCCTAATGTTGTGAAAATAGAATCAGGTATGTTTATAACAATGTGAAGGACAAACAAAAACAAATAATATAATGTATAAATATTACAAACTACCTGACTCAAAAGATGCAATCGTTATTTTTGCTCCACTGATGGAGTAATCCTTTGGTGTCGTTTGTATCTTAATTTAATTTTAAGTAATTTTAAAGTTTAATCAATTTTTGCTGTGAAAGGAAGACTGGAATATTGAAGATTATCTTAATTGGCTATATTCCCTTCTTATTTCAATTACTTACGTCAGTATATTTTCAAATGCATTTGGTAAAATAAACCTCTCTAGTTAATTTATACATAGTTTTTGCTGCAGGTTAGTAAGCTATAGTTTAGTTAGAAAAGCAGAACTGTTAAATAAAATTCGTGATAAATTATGCACACTTTAAAGAAAAAGTTACATAAGTTCTCAACATAAATATTGATAATGGCGAGCTGACATAATATATTATGCATGCATATAAAATGTGTCATGTGTTTATTAGACTTTTGCAAAAAAATACATTGTACCTTGTTAGTAGAGAGGCACTGACATTACATATTTTTTAAACTATAAACGCTATGATTTCAACACAGTATGACCAGATCAGATGTATATTTTAAAGAAAAAAGTAAAATTATTAGTTACAAAAACAAACAGACTTAAAATGTTGAGAAATTTAACGTTAGTTACTCAGCAGCAGAAATAACTAAAAGTAAAACTGTAAAAAAATGGATTTTATAGGTTATGAAAAAAATTATTATGCTATCTGTGACACTGACCAAGTATTTAAAAGGAAACGTTTATCAACATGAAAAATTGTTTTTGCTCATGTGAAACTCTGAACTGTATGTACGTAGTGAAAACATTCTGTCTGCAAAAATTGACCTGATGATAATATTGATGGTGTCCATGTGGGTTTTAAAAATGCATTGTACTTCAAAATGTTGTATGATGGTCACTATATAAAATCTATAAATGTATTAATATCTTGTGTATCACATATAACTTGTCGTACTACAAAAAATAATCCACTATGGATTCTATCCTAAAATATATATTATGGTGGTTTAGGTAGTATGCATAATCGAAAAATTATATACCAATATTTTTAATTTTAAGATTTAAACAAAACTGGCTTGACAAATACAGAGACGATCACATACATACATACACACACACAGTAAATAAGGATCCAAAAACTGAAGAAAAAAAATTCTGGAACGTAGATTTTTTTGGGGAACAATATTTTTAGAATCGAAAGTGTTTGCCTCTCTGTGTTTTATGTAAAGTAAAGGAGTAGCGTAATAATCATATACTTTAATTATACTCAGCAGCATTTGTTACTTACTTTTTATGCAACGTCAGTGAGTCAAAATCAAAAAAAAATCTGAAGTAAACATAACAAGTAACATAACGCATAAAAATTACGGCAGAACTACTACTGGAGTGCATGTAATTGTAATCGAACTTAAAACTTTTTCAATTTGATTTTTTACTGAGTTTTAAGAAAAGAAACAAAGGATTTTTGAAAATTTGCAACAAGTTATCGACGAAAATCATTATTATTAAAATATTTTAAAAATTGACTTTTAGAGATTTTCTCATTTTAACTATATTATATTTAGAGCAACAACGTATCCGTCATCATACATTACATAGAATGTATATATAATATGTATGCATCAAACTAAACTAAAACTTTATGTAATAGAAATATATCTCTATGATGTATAGATAAAAATGTATTTACGTAATATTATATGCATAATGTAAAGTAGTTAACTTTGTAAACAAGAAAAATTTTATTCAAGGTACAATATAATTGTTATGTGTACATAGAAATATAAAAATGATCAATAAAACAGAATTTTTTACTGATAAAAAACTGTTACTGATTTTTGTAAATTATACATATATTATACTATAAATTAGATTTAAATTGTAGCAAAAACAGATTATTTCGTTTTAAAGATTATATAAATAGAGAATATACACATAAATAGTAGAACTATATGAATATTTTATGTCGTTATTAAATGGTGATAGTAGTCTGGAAAAACGGTGAATATTATGATGTTTAATAAAAACACTCCTCTGATAATACTAATTTTATGAACTGTAAAAATTTTATTCGTACTTTAATTTCATATTCATTCATGTCATTCAATTTCGGTACTCAGTAAATGTTTCACGGCCTAGTTTGCAGCTGAAACACAAACAGACTTCCCGACAGGAAATAATCATCTCACAGCCCTCAGTCAGATTATCGTCTGTATAATAAGTAAGTGAATTTTTTGCTATTTCATAGTAATCATTATAGTTTAAATAGAAGAAATATTCTTATAGTCGCAATTCGGAAAAACAACCATGAGATGGCAACTGACAACACTAGATCATCTATGAACACTTGGTTTCAGATTACTGGTGTCTGGACACCAGTCAGAGAGTAGAAATTGGTTGACAACATGAATGAATAAGTAACAGATATTATTCAAATATGGTCATTAAGTAGTTTGTCTAAGTTCCATCAATAAAATATAAAACATTTCAATTTCAATTAATTCATCATATCGTTCAACTTGGGTACATAAACATAAGCTTATTACAAAATTCAAGCTCGAGTTCAACTTCGACTCATCGTACTCCATCTTCGCAACAAACACAAATGAAAGAACTGGTCATACAGTAACCAAGACCAGTATACTAATATGAAGTGGAAGACTGCGGAATTCCAAGTGCACAGTGAAATATGTTATGATTTGATTTTGTTTTGTACATACACTGGGTTGTTATAAGGTATTGTTCTTTGCGCTATTATCCACTAACATAGTTCACGAAATGATAAATTGTGCTCAGTTTGTCTAG
>JAQIWN010000434.1:0-33918 GCA_034699025.1 Entomobrya cf. arborea Gr-Col-00668 | reverse complement strand
TTCATTATATAAACGTTTGCATAGAAACCAAATTAAAAAAATAATATCAACCAAATTCTCTGAAATTACTTTCACATTATTTGAATACCATATATATTTTTCATTTATTTTATTAAACTGAACGCTAACAAAACGAAATGACCAAACACATGAAATATAGTTTATGCAAGTTTTGGTGAAAGTTTATGATTCATTTCACGAAAAAATAGAATGTAAATATTCACCAACACAGTTCAGAAAAACTTTCGTACAATTTTTATTATCATGACTTTATCATTTCGAGAGTGATGATCGTATGCCACTTTACTTTACTATTTTACTATCATTTATTTTATTATAAATATCCAATAAAACCGATGATGAGTTACATACATCCATGACACATTGGGAAATACAAACGAGAAGGAAAAAATATTAAAAATGACGAAATATTCGCCTCGTTTAACTGATTTTCAGATCATTAACGGCATCACATTAAATATGTGCCTATATCGGTTATTCACGAGACAAAAATGCATTTTGGAAAGTGGAGTAACACAATATATTATTCAGCATGATACAACAAAGAATTTAGTGCATACTTATGGTACTCCTTTATGACACTTTTTGACAAGCATAAATATCCCCCACGCAGTGTCTGCCCACACAATCCGCCTACGTCTATCTTTACATCTAATAAGATGAGAAACGCAATGAGTCATAGACTGGTTCTGGTTGATAAGATTGGGTTATCTGGTACGTTTCTAGTTTCTGTGGCTCTCAAACCATGCTACTGAAATATATCATAGTAACTATGTTCATTAATCATTAAAGGAAATGGGAAAAATGAGTGCCAGCACTATAGAATTTTATGGTATCAAAAATACGCTTCTTTCCATGGTTCGGTACAGAGTTGAACTTGAGCTATGAGGTCATATAGCGCAACGAGAGGAGTATCATAAAGTTTAAGTAGGAAAGATGATGTGCGTTATTGATTAGTAACAGTGAAAATGAAAGTAACCTATAATTTTATACTTATCAAATAATCACAGTGTAAGCCTACAACTACTGAAACGGATTGAATATTACATAACCGTAAATTAGATGTGAAAACCGATATTTTATTCATGCCGTGCTGAGTCGAGGTCTTAATATTCAATGAGCACTACAATCTATGAAATTTTGCGTTTTACATAATTACTTTAAACTAACTGGATAAACGAATCTACAAAAGACTAGATTTTCATCGAGAAGAGGATTTTCCTGAGTGATTTGAATTGTGTGAGGAGGTAGCTTGATCGCTTCCCATGTCCCATTCTTCCTCCTCCTCAGGTTCCTCTTCTTCAATAGTGCTACTTGCGATCCATTCTTTGATTCGATCTTTTTTCATGTCTCTATCAACCGTCGTCTCCACTCCATATCGAGTCAAGGTGAAAAGCAGTCTGTTTTTGTCTGTCAGAGATGAATGAAAGCTGAGCATGGACATGTTGGTGGAAAGTTCATCCTCGTCAATCGGCTTCTCAGGGACTTTTGTCAGCCATTTGTCTTCACTGTACTTATGCATTTCGTCGCTAAGCGCTACAACTCGCTTTGACGGATTCAGATCAAACATTTTACGGAATAGGCGGCGAGCTTTATTTGAAAATATTTTGAAACCTTTTGGAGTTTTTACGACACGGCTCCTCTGCCACAAATCGAATGATTGGTAGCGAGGATCAGAACGGACGTCTGCCTTTTGCCAGGGGATATTACCTGTACAATTTTAATAAAATAAAAACATTCACATAAGTTCATAATTATAACGCGTATCTTATTCTAGGCAGAACGAGACTAAAGAAATTATCTTATCCATATAAGACCATAAATTTGTTTAAAATCTGTTAAACGTAAAATAACTAATAATTTCAGTTGAAGTAGTAACTACAAAATGATAAAAAATGTTTTCCCAAGTCAGTCACTATCAGTCAGAAGACGACCTTCAGTAAATATTTTTATGACGCATAGTACTATTTAATAGCTTAAGTTTTTCTCATGCCTTGCTATTATTTGCCAACCTTAAAATCGACATCCTGTAAAATTCTAGTAATATTAGCGTACACGTACATTTTATACGCATTCATTGAAAATTACGAAGTATTTTTTAATTCAGTGCAGTGCAATTCGACTGAAAATATATTTAAAATTCAATCATAAATATTTGGTGGGGGTGCTGGATGACTGATCAACTCAACTGATGCTTTAAACATTGGTAGTGATTCACAACCCATGCATTCGAAGTATTACAAATCATACATGTTTATCACGAGTGCCATTACGGGCACATTCGTTAAGTTCTTAAATGCAATTTTGAAAGAATAATGAGAAGAGAATAATTTAGTTTTGTAACCAGGGTTGACGATAAACTTAATTTTGACTGCAGGAATCATGTGCAAAAAGCGGAAAGAAGCTAACAAGGAAGCTGTGAAACATTCTTACGTATATTATTTTTTTGTTTGTTTGTGTCTAATGATGAAGGAAGAGTGACATATTATAGTATGCATACAGTGAAATGGAAAGAGTGTACAATGAGTTTGTGGCAGTCATTTTAGCTTAGACTTAGCACATGCTAATTATAGCACATCATCAATTACATGCATGTATGTAATTCAATATATTATGTCACTGAAGAAAAAAGTATTTTTCCTTGAGTTTATTGTAAAACTTGACAGAAAATGTAACAAAATCCAGGTTGAAAACCTTACAAGCTGGATGGTATCAGTATCAGTTCTCTTGTTAGTTGGGTGAAATAAAATCAAAGATTTTCTTATATATCGCTTGCTTTTTGAGTAGATGGAAGTCTGAAATGATAAACAAGTAATTTATGATGTTATGACTGGGTTTCCTTGTCAAAATAAGTGTAGAAACGCTACTCATCCTCCAATGACATCCGTTGGATAGTTGGATGTCACTATTCGTAAAATTCTTACATCATTGCGTGATCATGGTAATTATGAATTCTAGTATCGAAATCGATTGATAACATCAGTAAGTAAATAAATGGTGGTTCACTTTATTCACATTTCCCAAAATTGGTTTTTAAAAATCAAATAAGTAACTAACATGCAAAAAGGTTATGCGCAACCAGCAACTGCAATCTCTAGAAAATTGCATCTACAAGATAAGGTAAAGTTTCGAAGAAAAAAATGGTTGCATTTTCATTGAGTTGAAAAATTAAAATGTTTCAATGGGGTTCTAAATGAGTTGCGAACTCTCGGTTGAGATACTGTTCGGAGTTTGAATTGTTTTTCGTAGAAGTCGAAACATGATTGTTTACAGAGAACAACCATAAAATACTTTTATGCCTCATTGCACACTGCATCATATATTTTGGCGACATAACATCCTGTCAAGTAAAAAGTATGCATCAGGAATGTCGTCATCTGCAGATTCTGTTTTTTCTAATGCTGAAACAGCCGAGTTTGTTATAATCCTTCACGAAGTAGCACACACGATGATATAAATGAATGAAGGAGATAAATATGGCATAACCTCATGCATGGTAGAGTTACACATACATCCTATATTGTATGTATATCGTATCTCTGAATAAAAACCAAGAAAATTTTCTAATAAATGTATTTCAATATTTTCTATCGGTGTTTAAAAAAAATGCGCATCTCAGAAACAGAAGCAGGTAAAAATATCCCTAGTTTCCCCAAATAGCAAAAAAAAAACTTTGTACCATGCTTTAAAATGGAATTATACCCGAATTTTTACTGGGACATTATAGAATACTTCACAACACAACACAGTTAACATAAAAAATGTGTTATGTTTCGATTTCAATATTATGATGCAAGAATCTACGTATCACGCGATAAAGTCAGAACTAGGAAAGAAAGACAATTTTTAGGAAAGCTGAACTTGGCAACTATAATGGACATTTCTTCATGCCTTGGCGTAGGTAATCGAAATCGAGTGATGGGACATTTCATTGCAATTACCTATTATTGTCTAGTACTATAGTAGGCTTGGCAGCTGTACAACCAATCGTATGCATTTTTATTTGACATTTTTTCTACAGCTTCATCGAAATATTCAATACTGTGTGAAATGTGCATTCACGGCCCTTTTCACATTCACACTTTGACAATATTTACATAACGTGGCACCTTCGAACAAGAATAGGTACTAATTTGCTTAAGGGCATGCCACGGTGTGAATTTCGTATAATATATTGTTAATGACACGAAAAAAGAGTGGCACGAAAGTGACACAAAACTAACGAGTAGTTAACAGAAATAGTTAATTATTTTTTAAATAGTGCATTATTGGCAAAAACTACGTTAACTACGAGATTAGTCGCATTTAAATCTATCTATAATTCTATGTCTTCCAGCAACTTTTACGTGCATTGTAGTCCATGGCATCTTAAAGTTTATTACTGCCATGCACTTTAATGGTAAACAAGCATTCAAAATCAAAGATGTCAAGGCCAATTAGCAGTTTCAAATGTTAATTAGGGTATTTTTAAGTAGATAAAGGTTGAACTAATGTCGTAGTTATTGCAATTTTTTTATTTAAAAAATCGACACAAGGCCTTAATTGAAATATTGATTTACGAAATGGTTAGAGATAATCTTTCGTGGGCAAAAAACTGTGGTGAGTTTTGATCTCATGAATCTTATTAAATTGTCACTCAAATTTAAAACTTGTAGAAATTTTGTGTTAAACATGAAATTAGTTGACTCTAATAATGGAATTCTAGCACTGACAATATGTGACAAGTATAGGTATAAATGTAAATTGATAAACTTGGCAAATACCCCATGTAAAATTAATAGTAAAATAGATTTAACCAAGAAAACAATGAAAAGTTCACTTACCCGTTAGACACAAGTAAAGCAACACGCCAAGTTGCCATGTATCTTGATTAAATTCCACTGAATATGAAGTGTCCTGTGGAGTATTAACTATTTCAGGTGGACAGTACGGTACCCATTCATTAAATCTAACAACTAAAGAACTCTTTTTACGACACTCTCCAAAATCTGATAGTTTAACTTTCGAAAAATCACTGCGGAATACAAGTACATTATCTAGTTTAACATCTCTATGCACCAAATGATGATCATGAAGAAAGTCTAAAGCAGCACCAATCTGCTTCGCCACTCGTTTCGTGTAAATTTCTCCAATACCAATATCAGATACATTTGAGGTCATGTCACCAAAGGGAGCGTACTCTTGAGCAAATACAAAACAGTCATTGGAAATGAAAAGAATATCAAATGTTCGAACAAGAACTTTTGCCTGGTTCAACATGGCTAAATTATAACTGTAATGAAATTCACGAATCACATCCTTCTTATTTATGTAATCTTTGTGCAAAGCCTTCAGTACAATTTCACTGCGCGTTTTTCGGTGCTCTACAAGAAAAATTTTGGCAAACCACCCTTCCCCAACTTCCTGGAGCAAATCGAATTCCCTCTCGAGATCGACCTATCAAAGCAAAATTAAGCATAATTACAATTTTACTGCATCGATAGGTCAATTAGAACATATTTCAATTTTACCTGAGGAATCTGCAAATTCGGTATATTATGAAGATCTGACGGTAGTATTTTCCTATCCGACCCCATCTTGATTAATGACTTTCAGGTTACAGACAATGACACAAATAAACCATAACAGTTAACTTTTCAACTTCAAGCCCGTACCTACTACAGTACTGATAAGTATCTTAACAATTTTTGTGATTTCCAGATTATTGCTATTTCGAATTCGCCAAAGGATAAAAATCCGTGCAAAAATCACACCACTAGAGATTCACACATAATTCAATCAGGAAGATGTATACAGCAGCCAAAAAATGTTCCTTGCGAGGTCAACTAAAATTCAACAAGACTTCTTTTTTTCGTACATCGCGTTCGAGGGGTGTTTGTGTTCAAGAACAAAAAAAACCGAAATATGTGCCACGTAAGGATGTTTTCCCAGTTCTTGGCTCTGAATTGCATTGCATAGCGCATGCATAATATTAAGCGCATAGGATGGTTTTTTTCCTGTATCATTTGCCATGTTACATTCATTTTTCAGTGCAACGGTTTTCTTAAGTGCGGTTCGAGAATGGAAAGCAAACAATAAAAATGGCCTATATACATTTACAAACTTTAAAAATATGGATAAACCATACTATCAACTATGAGTAAGACTAAGACTATATTATATATTATATAACGTGAATCCCGATGCAAAAAATCCGAATATTTTACTTTTCATACATATTATAAACAAGTTAAGCTGACGCTTAAGTTTTAGAAATAGTTAACATTACAGTGCAGTGATGTCATTTTTGCATAACAAAAATATATACATACACTAAACCACTAAAATATGTCATGGTAGTAATAAGATAATAATATATTGTCAATTGTCACATCATCGTACACCGTGAATGTAGATATAACGACATCGCTATAATATTAAAGTGAGATTGTAAAGAAGAAGAAGAAGTAAGGCCAAAGCTTCTCTAGTAATCTTCTTTGCATCTATCGGAAATTCGGAAGTGCATGCATTTCAGAATTTACTAACAAACAACTAGTTATATGAGCTATAGTTTGTGCTTGTCTTTGTGTCTAAACTACTCATTTTCTACTTCTTATAGTAATCCAATAATAATTTATACTACTTTATGTACACGATTTTTTATGACTGCTCTACATGTTCGTCGTCTACTGCTGATGAACAGAAGTTCTGTTTCGAAAGTTACAATGTAGTGCAGTGTTCGAGATCAGGTTGACTTTTCTAGCCCATAAGTAAATCACAATCGCGACACTCGTTGCAGGCAGGAACAGGAGCATTGCAAAACTCAGTGCTTGTTCGTTCGTACTAATTTAGATGTATGATTTTCGAAGTATAGTAAAATGCATGTATATTTGCATATGTGAATAGTATTTGAGGTTCCATCATATTTGCGTCGAATTTTAAACATAAATCCTTACCATTTGACTAGACTAAAAGTATACTCACGTAACCCCAAACTCTGAAAGCTTTATTAGTACAAGAAGACTTACTCAAATGCAGATAAATTCAGTTTTATGTAATGCTACTCTAAAATAGTTTCCCATTGTACATGTACAATTCACTCTGAAATATTTGAATGTATGGATCCCAGTTCCCACATCTCCCGAACGTTTCCAAGATATTTTTAGAATCAACTGATGTGCTCGGCTAGGCAAACAAGAATAAAATACAAAACCAACTTTATAATACACAAGTAAAATTCAATTAACTTTGTGAAGTTTGGATATATTTGGCACGATACAAACCAATTCAATGGTTCTGAATCAGGTGTTGATTCCAATAAAATGAAACAACACAATTGCTACTCAAATATTGTATGACTTTATGTTTCGTTGAATTACCAGAGGACATTGATATAAAAAATAGCCCTAGCACTGGCTTGGCAAGCAACTACATTTTGGTTTCGGAGTTGTAAATTTATTTCGACTTGGGAAGTCAGTAAGTCAATATTTCCGCAACTTCTAACTAACTCAATGGAGTATATTTATCAACTCGAAATAGAAATATTGTCCACATAGTCCACAATATCATTTTTTTATTCGATGTTCTTCACCTGCACTATACGCTATTGTCCTTTTAATTTTATGATAATGAACCATGACTAAATACGCTGCAATAACATTGAAGAATAAAGAAACAAAGTGACAAGGATGTTAGATGCAAGAACAACGACATTAGAAGATGAACTAAATTATCGAAAATTTAATGATTACAAATACTTGAATGCATGATAAATATAACAAAATTATTATGCTCTAAATGGTGAAATAAATACGATTACATTTACAATTCATTTTCACTATTATCATTGTTATTCGGCGAATGGGTTAAGACTGCTGTCGTAATCATCTTCCTCGAATGGATTTTTGGAGTCACGAGGTTCGGCTTCTAAGAAGGGATTATTGGTGTCATCTTCTTCCTCTTCGAAAGGATTCTTTGGTTCTGGTTGCTGCTTTTTCGCCGAATGGTGGACTGCAGCGGATATAGTCATTTGTGGGGGCTTTCTACTAGGTAACTTTGGAGAATCTTGCCGGGTAATTGATGACGATATGGTAGACGAGGAAGCCTGAACACGAGGGAATGGTAAATTAGATGGTGGAGGGGCTTCTTTTGGCTGGCTAACTGCACTACTACGTCCTTCAAATGTCGTGGAAGATTGAACAGACGATCTTTTCATTGTCTCCAACAATGATTCTATTGGGGCAACACTAGGAGTACTGATAGGTCGCTCCGAATATCCCAATGTGCCTTCATGCAGGCGTAATCTAGCTTCCGACGTTCCTCCTGTAAAAATATTTAGAGAAAGCACATTGATTTACGGTACTGATATAAAGCTTATGACTTCATGACTGGTTAAAAAAGTAAACTGTATTATTACCTCTGGAATCAAATGGCTGTGCGTTTGGAATGCGTAATTTTTCTAAACTTTTTTTGGGTCCTAAAAGTTCTCTGGGTTTTTGGTTCTCATCTTTGAATATCCCTTTACTGAAAGCATCCGCTAGTACTGCAAATGAATTTGACTTGGATGCATTGAGTTTGGTCGCAAACTCCGCATCCATAACTGCCTTGGAGGGTTTCCGCTGCAAGAAAAAAATAAAAAAGTAACGCAACTGACAACAGAAAACACTGATAATTGCTTTAGTTTCCCGTTCTGTTTTCTTACGTCCACTTTTTCAGTTTCCAAAAGGTCACGGTTTTTTTGGAAACAAACAGGACAATCCCTATCATTCGCCGCAAAACTATCAAAGCACCTATTTGCATAATTGAAATCAATCTATTAATTTGACTCATTCAATTCATTTAACATTCAACGGAAAATAAATACAAACGCATTAAATTTTGTTTTTCTTACTGTTGATGGAAGGAATGTTGACAAAGAAAATGTACAGAAGGAAAGTCAAGCTTTTGAGAGCAAGCATTGCATCTTGTACCTTGGAACACCAGTGGTCTACGAGAGTTGTCGGTGAAATTAGCATTAGAATTGGTAGCATTAAATTCACAAAATAAAAATGCTAAATATGAAGACTTAAAGTTTTAAGTGTACTCACTTGGTACGCAAAGTCTCAATATGCTGCCTGATTTCTCCGGTTTCATCTTGTAACTTCTTGCTTTCTTCCTCGTACTCTTCTATTCCTTTTCGGTCTAGTACTTTTGCGAGAAACTTTCTTACGCTTCCCAATCTAAGTCGAGTTTTGCATAGTCTATCGATAATAGGTAAAGGTTCTAACAAATTCCTTTCTAGCAACCTGTCTAAAATTTCGCCAATTATATCTTGTGGACAATAAAATGCTGTATTTGTCGCATCTTCAGGTGGAGTCGTAACAAGATAAAATGCATCCTTCCATAAGCCAGGTTTACTTTCTGCATACTTATGACAGGTCTCCAAAAATTTTGGCCACAGACTTGGGTTAGACAACGCTTCAGAATGTCGGATGGTTAACAGATCATTGTGAAGTCCAAGTTTCTCATAAGCAATTATTTCTCCCGAACTAAAGCCGAACTATTTTTTTTAAATAAAAAGATGAGAGGCAACTTAGGATCGTAGGTCAACAAACTGCTGTATAATATTTACATTCCAAAACAAGTCATACCATTTTGCATGCAAAAAGTGCTCTTGCCCAGTCCCAAGAAGGACAATCAGGAGCCTTGCTAAGAAGCACAAGTAACTTTTCTTTCGTAGCAACATCGGTGTCTTTATTTTTGTACCAAAAGTCTAAATATGCTTCCAGCAGCAGATTCATAAGGGGTCCATCCGAGGGTTCAAAATTCTACATTTTTGTCAACGTTTCCAAAATAAGTGTATCGTTAAAAATTGTCGATTGATTGATTGAATTGATAAGATATATTCAAGATACTTTTATATAAATATAAAAATAATCTTGAATATATTATGCTTTCAATGTACCTGGCAAATATCCTCGAGTAAGGGTACTAGAACATCTTTCTTGGAAATGAAAAGTTCCACCATGTCCCGTTTTGCGGGAGATTGACTCAATAATGATACAATCTTCTTCCAACTATCTACGAAATGAAACAAGAATGTTAAACTTAGAGTTAAAACCAATGTAAGTAATTATGATCAAGTGCATATACATTTTGCGTTCGGAGATTTTTATGATTATTGTAAAGTAATTTAGAATTTACTCACCAGGCGATTTTGGGTCCACGTGGCTAACTAATTGGACTAATGAGCTACCATACCTTCGTAGAATTTCCTCTGCTCTATCACAATGAACAATTTTTTCCAATATGTTGTATAAATCTTCTTTACAAGGATCTCGTACATCTTCAAGTAAAATCTGTAAGGCACATCCATATAGTTCGTGCTTATTTGCTAATTGATAAGCCTGTTTCGACATTCCCCCTTTCCTGAAAACCTTTATGGCAGTTTCTGGGTCGAGAAAATTACATGATGGATCCTGGAATTCGAAAATTTCGTAAATTAAATTCTACCTAACCTGAAACTGAGATCAACAACAAAAATTAAAAAGTCAGCATTAATAAATGCATCTTTAAACTCCTAACTTACTTTCATGTAATGCTCGATTTTTTCATTTTGTTTCAATTTTGTTAAACAATTCAGCAATAATGTGGTCATGTCCTGTGTAGCAATACCAGTTTTATGCACCACTTCTAAGTATTCCAATAAGTTGAGTACTCGAGACGCATCCATGTACTGAATCAAAAAAAAATACATATATTAATTTTTACTCAACTAAATCCTCAGACAACAACTGAAAAACGTTCATTGAACATACTTTCCGAACTACGTACGAAGCTTCCAGTTTTCCAACAGTTTTACAATACTGTCGAATCGCACCATCAAGGTCTCCCTTATTGTACAAATGGTCGCCGTACTGCCGGTATATATCCGCCATGCCTTCTGGGTCAAAGTTATTACACTTTGCTACCTAAAATATTACGTTTAAGAACACTGTACATGAATTAATACGACAATTTATTACAGTGTGTAACATTCATTACAAATTAAAAATACCTTGATAGCCAAATCGTAATGATTTTTCTTGTAAAATACAGTCATTTTCGATTGTAGATCTCTCTCTTT
Source organism: Entomobrya cf. arborea Gr-Col-00668 (assembly GCA_034699025.1). Lineage (NCBI taxonomy): Eukaryota > Metazoa > Arthropoda > Collembola > Entomobryomorpha > Entomobryidae > Entomobrya > Entomobrya cf. arborea Gr-Col-00668. The sequence continues at coordinate 22,814 of JAQIWN010000434.1, read as the reverse complement.
AAGTTGCCAAAATGAACCATCGGACGTGAGTAAAAAGAGGCAGCCCCATTCCCCTGCAGCAACTTTGATAGGTTCGGTACTTAAAATGGTGGATGAGAATGCAACAAATTTATTTGCACAATCAAAAATCGTAAGATGATAGCTGCAACATCAAACAAAAACTTTTGTTACACAAAATCCTTCGAAAAGTGTATGAATCAAATGAATCAAATATAATCTAACCTTTCTATAGAGGCCAACGCGACTATCAGTAAATATCCTCGAAAATAATACAGTAGATGTTTCTCCCCATCAAATCCATAACATGGACCACGTCCTTCATGTGTGTAACAATAAACAGCCTAAAAGATACAAAAACAAAATTATAAGATACATTTTGTCATAACATTTGTATTATAACTATCTTAAATAAATGTATTTTGGAGTTTGAAATAAAGACAGTCAATTCAATTCACTGCATTTACAAATATTACACACACGGTTTGGAGACTTACATCATTTCTTCCAACAATGAAATGGTCCTCCGATGCTCCTTCGGCATAGCAGCTGCAATTTAAATCACCGCCTACTCTATCGCCTTGAAACTGAAATAATCAGAAAACAAAATTATTAAAAATAAAGGTAGTGTGAAAACTTAAATCAAACTTTTGACTGAAAACTAAATGAATAAAACGTGAGGTGATCTAACTCACATTCACATCTCGGTCTTTATTCGTCACATCAAACGGTATCACTGCATTCTTCGACACGGAAAAAAGAATTATTGATCTTTCCATCGTTTTGAACGCTAAGCCAGTCACAGACCCATGTTCTCCTTCTCTTTGTAATATCTTTGGTTTTATACTGCGCCCCCGAGTAAGCTCCCCACGGTATAACTGAATTTCTCCATCTTCATAACCAACCGCTAGAAGCATTAAATTTTCATGAACAGCAAAGCAAGTTGGTGGCTTCACTCGGCTCAACTTTATAACGCTGCAAAATGATAAAGTATTATATATATTTTTAAAAATGAAATCAGATGGTAATCATTAATAATTTTTTAGTTTATATGATGAGTTATTTCAACCTTTTAAGAGTCAGTCTACTTCTCATTGGGTCCTGATCAACTAAGGTCGTATCCCAAACTTTCAGGGAATATGCAGCAGGTTCATCCTCCTAAAAGTTCAAAACAATTCAAAATACAAATAAGTCATTGTTAAGTACTAATCAACATAGTAATATTTTGAGCAAAATTAAAAATGAATTAAAAACTTACTCCAAGTGTGAACAAGCAAGCAGACTGTCTACATTGATGAATCTGAACAATTCCTTTGAGATGAGCTTCAGCCACAGTTTTGGCTTGTAATTGTCGTGTGATTGCGTGTATGGCCCCATCCGAATCGCCAAGATAAATGCATCCTCTCCCACCGGATCCACAGCGCACCGACGCCCCCTAAACTCAAAAAACCAAAAAACGGTAACGCACTACTCCCTTTTCAAAATCAAGTGATATAAGAATCTGTAGCTAATGGTCAGACACAGTTTAAACTGTGGATTAATTTTAAATCATACGTTTCTGTTAACGTAAGACAGTACGAATACGCGAAACATCATTTCAATATTTTAATAATTACCCACTCAGAGTAATTATACTATGTATTATTAATACCTTTAAGGTCTCCTGTACGCTAATATCCACATCGATTTTTTCCAAGTCAAAGAATTGAAATCGACGGCACTACAAAATGTAAATTACATATTGATAAATATATTTTACTCTTTAGGAAATAAACGTGTTATCAATCTCCGCTATTTGCTGGTATTAAAAATAAACACTATACAATGAGATGTGGTGATATAATTACGTACCTGAAACAAAGTCATCTTGATTGTTGAATACTGAAAAAATGCTTTCCGCTGTTCAGTGCAAAAAATATTTTAACAGTGTTTTGACATTTTTCTGTTCTTATTCTGGATAGTGTATTTACATGCACTACTGCAAACTGCAATACACCCACCCCTTCTATCATCTGTGATCATGATCACATGAAAAACAACCAACTTTTACAAATAAAATCACACACACGTAATACTTTTGACAATACACAACAACACAAGCACAGAGAACAGAAAACTGGCAGCAGATACTTCGAGACAGCCTAAACCACCACTCACCACTGGACCTCGCGGTCGCGAGAGCAAGTATGCCGAATTTGAGATTTCTAATTTCTCTGCATAATATGTCTGTAATTTAGCCAGCCGAAACCCGACCCGAATCATTCAAAGGCTTGACTTGACCCTATGCGTTAGAAAATCTCTAAAACTTTATCGAATTGATTTGACAATATTATAATGCGAAGTCGAAAAACAGTTTTTAAAAAACCTAATTTTTTAGCCTTTGGATGAGGGTTAAAATATGGTAGATCTAGTTTTTTTTTGCAAGACTTGGAGTAAAATATTGTTATCATCAGCCATGATATAATTATAAAATAAAGATGAAAGATATATAAAAATGTTGGTCGAAATTTTCTAATTAAACAACATGGAGCACATCGTGATCGTAATGTTGAATGAATGAAACTTATTTTTTGTTGATTTTTAAACTAAATTATTGCCTGGATTAAAATTTTTAACCAATAGGAAAACACCATGTATGTCAATAAATATAGTGAATTAAGATTATTAGTTAGTAGTGTATTATTTTATTATTAGTTATTAGCATAATAGTGTATTAATATATATGTAAGACGTATAATATGTAAGATGTGTATGTGTATCAATATCGATGCTGCTTACAACGAACAACTGAATTGAATTCCATGAGCCAAACAAGATTGGATTTGCTGAAAACCAGTTTTTCAGCTTTAATGTGGACTGATATATAACTTAATTATTCGTGATTTCACATTTTATTACAGTACGTAAACATGCGTCACATATTCACAAATTCAAAAGAATTGCACTTGGCATCAAAAAACATTCATAAGGTTAAAGGTAAGATGTTCCTACGTCTAGACTAAATTAGCTCGGCCACAAATCTTAGATAGCAGTCATCAACAAAAATACAGAAAAGATAAATCAATGTTCAGTTTGATTCATTCAATCGCTCTTTATTCTTGCATGAATAAATTTATTAGGGAATTTCCTATACTATAGTAAAATGAATATTGAAATCAAGTTAAACTTCACTGTTATCTTGATATTTAGTTTGAGTTATCTTTGTTTATGGCAAGTGAAAGCTCTGGAAAGACGTGGATACAGGACAAATCTGCAGACAGGTATTCTAATATTGCAAATACTTGGCTCAAAGTCTATAAATTGGTTGTTTTAATCGTCAATCTATGACTAATGTTTTTCCGATAGTCTTGAGTTAAAATTGCTTAATATTAAATTTAGTTCGTCGGAAGGCCTCGTACTCATATCCAAAAATCATATTTGATGATGACAATGATGATGAACCACTTGTTCCAATTCCAACATTTCCCACGCCTACAAAAAGTTCAGCTATCGGAGATTCAATTACAAGTTCATATAAACAAGAATTACAAACCCCATCTACAAAACGCCCGAAGTTGACATCTCAGTCTAGTATTATCGACAAAATCAGGGTTGGAAGTAAAAATGAGGCCATTGGTATGAAGCCACTTAGTCCTGTTCCTGTTACCAAGCAACCAACAAGAAAAATTACAGTTGACATGAAAAAACGAGTAAGTGAAGGATCTGGAAAACAACCTGACATGAAACCCCGTCGAAATCAGAAGGACCGCACTAAACTGATTCCAGACAACCTCGAAGAACCAATATTGGAAGGAAGTTACTACGTTCCATTTAAGAAAATGCGCAACAGCACGAGCTAAAATCTATGGTCTAACAGCACTTATGAGTTTTTCAAATTTGTATGAGAAAGAAAGAACAAAATAAATACTCAATTTTGATGACAACGACAATCGACAATGTTGACTTTCCATGTTTTACCTAAATGTCCCTAGTTTTGTAAATTTTAAATTCCTGTTAATGTAGGACCAGGACCAGGCGAGTTTACCTCATAATTCGGTATTTACTGATTATTTAATTTGACTGGTTTTGGGTTAACGTAAAGAAAATACATTTACTAGTTATTATGGTTTTGATATGCACATTCGAACTAGAACCTCATTTATACTCCTTTATTAAATTTTCAGTTTACATACATACGTACATATCCAGCTCAAATGCAGGATTCATGCCAAGTCTTTGTACTCGCCTGATTTCACGTTTGCATGACTTTCTCTAATGTGTAAAAAGAGCCAAGACTTTCCAACAGTCGTTCTTTTATGAAGCTACATTGACTGTTCGTGTTTTTACTTTCTCCGGATTTCTCCGACAAATCCCTGAGCGCTTCTTTTTGTGTTTGAACCTCTGTATTATGAATGAGAAGATCAGAAGATTCTTTTGTTGTTCTAAGTGCACCCTCCTTTGAAGTAAGGCGCATTAAAAGTTATTTCATTTTAATATTTAAAAACATCAAAGATATTGTTTAAATTTTAGCTAGCGTAAAAAAAATATTTAGCTTAGGCACTGGAGCACCTGAATGAACATTAAACAAGTACAATGTCGATGACGGCTTTACTTGGACTTAGTTTCGGAGTATTTCCGTGCTTATTGGTAAGAATAATAATTAAATTAATGGAAAAACATAAGTATATGCATATTTTTCTTCTTCAATATCTAGTTTGTTGTAACCGTTTAAAAAATATTGAAACTTTTTTCTGTACAGTTCGGTTTCATCATGCTCATTTCGCTGTTAGTATGCGAGTACATTGAAGAGTATGTTGCTAAGCACTTGTGTGCTTGGAAAAATCGCCGGAGACGTGGTTTAAGAAATTTCTACAGAGGTATTAAAATTAAATGCTTGTTATTTCAACAACTAATAGCCTAATTACTAATTATATTAGGATTATGCAAACATAAATTACTAGAAATTAGCTTGGCTTGGAAAGTACAGTCCAATCATCCAGCCCTCTTTATTCATTCGTGCTCAATGTACGGAGGACGGAGAAAGCAGTAAAGACCATTTAGTGGAATGATGAATACCTTTACAAACGTAGCGATTTGTTTTTCTCAAACAAAATTAACAAAAGAAGTTGTATTTTTTTTATACAAGAGGAGCTCTTGACTTACAATTCAATGCAAGGAAATTTCTTCAGGAGTTAAAACATTAATTAAATTAATTATATGTATTGTAAATCAAAGTACAAAAACATTTTCATTTTGCTGGACGCTTGCAATCCCAATTTGTAGTAACTCGAAAAAATCGATTCACCAACACAACCTCCCATATCTTTATGGCAGTTAAAATATTTGTATTCACGTAAAATGCCAAGTGATTTCAATAAGACGCAAATTGGTTCAATCAAAAGCTTTTCTTGCATGTAAATGGGGTGCATTAATCTATTGACTTAAAAAATGTGAAAGATTATGTTATGTCAAGTATTAAGAAAGTTTCGGTATCCACGATTTGTTGATTTGTGTGCAATGATTATACTAAATGGCCTACTTGACTTATTGTCAATGGTGATTATTTATGGTAACTAAAATCTGTTCGTTAAAACATTTTCAATTGTATATCACGTTACAGATTTTCGTGATCGGAGAAATTCACCACACACGCACGATGCTGCACAGCATTACTCATCTCGATCTAGATGCTATCCACCTTCGCAGACTTCTAGGGTTGGGGGAAATGTGGCCATCGATCCAGCGAATAGTGGATATTTATCATTGGGAGACGGAAATCTGCCACTTTCACCATCAGCTCCTCCATCGGAAAGACTAGCCCTTCTTGGTGCTCAAGTTTCTGGTTACTCTTCAAATTATCAATTGGTTCCAGTGGATGATGCACCACCAAGCTATGAAGAATGTGTTTTACCTCGAGTTCGTTTACAAAATAGCAACAATGGCAGACATGGGAATGGAGCCCGAAGTTCCAAAAATAAAACTTCCTCAAGCACAACACAGCCAAAAAAGCCTTCTTCAAAGGCGCCGTCGTCCCCGGAACAGAAGAAAGACAAGGAAAACTATTGAAATTTAACTGACATCATAACTTCAACTTTTGGATTATGGATTAACTGTTTATCTCAGTACAGATACAGCTTACCTATATTCATTTAGTAACATATTCATGCCGACGAAATTCGAATCTACTCTTTAAATCGAGATTATTGTTAACAAAAATTGCATCATGTTTAAAATTAAAGCATTACTAAAGCTACGCATGTAAAGGTTCTCGCAGAATAAAAACGTTTATCTATTATAATTAATGGACTATTGACAAGTGAAAATGATCTGTTGTTCATTTTGTGAGTAGTGCATTGACAGTTTAGCATGAAAAAGTTTTAAAATTGCGTGTTGAAGTAAAAATAACCCGAGAAAGTGTAATCTCACAATAGCTTCGTCTTTCATTCTCGTTTTGCACTGGCATTGCATTCATTTTTGGAAGTATACGTGTTAATATTGGATCAGTTTTAGAAGAATTGGAAACGAATACCGACATATCCATCTGGCTACGGCTGTGGAAGGAAATATGTTTGCTGTGTGTAAAGTTTAAGCTTGAGCTGACGAATGTCTAAATAACAAAGCATTTTAGTCAAATGCCTGCCTCCTTGTTTGGACTCGAAAATAAAAGAAAACGTCTTAAAAAGTACTTTTAAACTTCTTTGATCTCCGTTTCTTGTTCTTGGCTAAAATATTTGAATCATTTCCAAATTTCTGGTGTTCTGCGGCTTTTGTTGAGACTAACATTTTCCATATTGTACGTTTTTTTTTGTTCAAATAATCATTTTGCATTCTTCCGTGTAAAAACACAAAACGAGTATCTACATTTTTCGGCATGGTGAGACCGAAACCGAATTAAAACTGATTGTTCAGTTTGGCAATGTTTGGATGTGTATTGGTGCAAACAATTTACCGTTGCAACAACATTCCGAGGAATATGTCAACAAAATCTGGCCTAAAAATACATGCAATATGTAAACACATTGTGCATACTGATATTTTTAAAGAGTATACAATATAACGTTGCATTGCATGGTGGTATACAATTCTATTTATCATCGTACGGAATGCTAAAAGATTGCTGGAATCAAGAATTTTTGGAGTAGATGAAGATACGAATTTCAGTTTTTAAAGTCGTCGTCTGGGAAAGGGTTTGTTACATATAGGATCCATATCGTTGCGATATAAAGTAACTCAAGCAGTTTATTGAAATCCTATTATTTTTGTATGTCAACCTTGGATAAATTTCTTTTGCATTCTGCCACGCAAAATACTTTGAAAAAAACAATATGTAAAGATTAACAGAGGATTAGCGTTACCTCAACGTATTTCATGTAGGACCTCAATCAATAAACATCCTCAGCATGCATGCCTTCTACATCGAATCTGTTTTTGTGGATGTTTAGAAAATAACAATAATAATGATACAATAAAATACAGGGCTGAAGAATATATTTAGAGAAACTGCAACTTTTACAGTGTTTTTCAACCATGACCTTCAGTAGAGATGGAATTACTGAATTCAGCATGGCTTCTTTATCACATAATTTAACGTACATCACTGTACATGAGCTGTAAACGTTTTTTTTTAAATACAGGATAACCAAGATTTCAAAAATGTAGAAAAGAAAGTTAAAAACACACTTGAAACATAATATTGGTTATGTTGTAAAACTGATGTGCCATATTATTCGAATGAAAATCTATTATGTAATTCCTTTCACTCGGCTTTTGACCTACTTTAATTAAAAATGGTTTTAATATGTCTGTACCCAACATATGCGGCTCATATCCAGCTTGTAGACAGTCACGTGTCAACAAACGTCCGAGATTTTGCGATAATAAAATGGGATTTTAGAACAAAAAATCAATGCATTTTAAATACACTGGTAATCTGTAATCTAGTACTTCTAATTAAGGACGGACAGATCTCGAGACAGTGTAATAACCGCAGTAATATGTGTACTGTGTAATCGAAATAGTTGCAAATACAACACATGCGAGCTTGAATTTTTCACGCTAATATTTATATGTGCACATTATAGAGTTAGGTATGATAGCTTTATGTCCACATAAAATGGATTTAGATGAGATTCTCTTCTTGTAAACGATAATACCAAATGAAAATTTAGTAGGAATCCGAAGCGAAAAAAGTACTTTTAAATTACTTTCATGTATTCATAACTTAATCCGGATTAGCTCATTCGTATGCAGGGTTTGAATTTTTATTTTTATTTGATTTAACAAATCCATATTTTATCTGAAACAGTTAAATACAAAAATACTCAATGTACGTAAAAGCAAAAGCAAAATTTTGGTTTAGCAAAAGTTTCTTTTTACCAAAAGCTTCTGGGATTTACTAATGACCAAAATACGCATCCGTGCTTTAGAAAAAAATGAGTAGGTTTATTTATAGTGCTGTGCTGAGAGAAAGTAAGCTGACAAAGTAAAAGTTTTCCTGCTGAGTGGTGAGTATCACGAAGGAAGTATCCAACTGCTGCTACTCCTTGGTGGTAAATCCGTCATCATCTTACCTTTGTAATCCAAACACGAGGATAAAAAATAAAGCTAATGGAAGCAACATTTTGACTATCATTTCAAAATCCAAAGCGATATTTACAGTAAAAAAAAGTGTAGAGATGCATGGACATATGTATATTTTAGCATTAAATATCTATCGAATGATATGATATATATAATTTTTTTTATACTAAAACTAAATGGAATAAAAGTGCTTTTTATAGAAATGGGTCTCGTAAAAATATCTTATCATCATCTAATATTCTTCCATGTACATTTTGGTAAAACATTTTTTACCCATTTCCAGAGAAGCCGGTCTTTTGGGCGCGATCATCACTTATCACTCTTCCAACCAAATCCGTACATAGCATCGTATGGTGCATAACCAGAGTGCATGATACCTTTTCCACTACCATCAATATTTTTTTCGCAAAAGGAAGCAACGCTGTGAAAATCTGCTGTTGTTACTTACATTTCACCCATTTTTTATCTCAACACTTCAAACCCTATTAAAGAGAGTAAGAAATGTACCCAACAAAATTCTTATATATTGCATTGCAGATAAAAATCCTGGGCTATACTTTTACTTCACGTTCACTAGCCTATATATATTACAGTAACCCATGTAATTCCATTTGTTCCCCGGTTTACGTGATGTGATGTATCACTGGGTAACAAAACAAATACAAAAAGAAGCACAATTTTATCATAATGGTGGAACGTAAAAAAAGCATATATTTTTATCTGGTATACTAGGATTTATCGTTTAAAAGCTATACATTGTTGTAAGTAAATATTTAGATGAAACATTAATTTCAGTTAAAAGGATGCACGGAGAAAATCTCTTCGAAAGATGTTTCTTTGTTTATGACTTATATTGACAAATTCTGTCTCAAGATATAAAACACAATACATATGGTATGGTTTGTTTTTATCTTCTTTAACCTTGTTTTAACCTCGAACGCTAAATGGTTTTACGAAATTATTTGTTAGCTTTAGCTCACCAGCATTAAGTTATAAAAGAAGATTTCAAGTAAGATGTCTCCGTATTAGTTTTGCTTTTAGTTTCTTGTTAGTTGTTTGCTTTGTTTGGCTGTATGCATAAATCAATCTTCCATAACTTCATCAAGCTTTATATTAAGCAGAGTGAGTGGTATCTCTCTATATACGACTTTTTCCTCCTAATTTCCTGCGTTCCCAATTGATTTTCTTGATTGCTGGTAAAAATGGCTAAATGTCTGATTGCAGTAGAAAAGTGTTTGAAAGCTAGGATATTCGATATTTTAGCACAACATTAATACTTTACTTTCATATAAAAATATAATATTAAATTTGTGGCAACAAAGACAGAGATATATTGCTTAGATGGTTGTGGTGGTATGGTGGTGTGGTAACGGTGTTGATGTTACTCTCTCTCCTTCCTTTTCTGCCTGTCACCAATTGCATTAACCTCGTCAAAAACCATTGCTACTTGAGTGATTTTTCACTATTCTCAGTTTTTTTCTGTTTTTCTCTGCTGGCAGAGGAAAGAAACTTGATCCGGATTTTGGTGAGAGATATATTGTGTATTTATCAATCCATGTCTGACGCGAGAAACCATCAGCAATATCATCATCATCAAAAAAAGGAACACTCAGCTTGCTTGTCAGACATTATATTGTTAACATATTTTCCGAACCGAATCGTCTTTCAGTCTGTCTGTACGTGAAATTACCACATACCTCGTCTACAAAGAAAAATGAATAATCTATTTCTAGAATGAATTAAAGTGGTAGCTCAAATTGTATAAATGAAGGATTTTTTGTTAGAAAATCCGATTTTTCTGAATGTTCATTCATGATGCATAGTCATTTCCGCTTTTGTATGAAAGTCAAAAGATGAATGTATGATTCTTTGATACGGAAGAAAGCTCACGCTACTTCAATTTTCTGGTTGTTCACTTTTATTATCAATCCCATTTAATGCTACATGATATCCTATTAGGTATACAGGCTATTTGGTATACTGTATTTTGGTGCAAGAATATATCTGTGAATTGTCTTGTTTGCTGTTAGAGTGACTGGCACCTTTCCACTTTGTTAGCGTTCGTTTAATATGTTTATTATTTGCACTACGTCAGTCTGTGATAAAAAGGGTCTCAGTTTTAAGGCAGAAAACATCAAAAAGTTATTGAGTTCTATCAAATGAACACACCGCATCCTATTCATATCATCTTCAGATGCCTCATCGACGAGCACCAACAACACACGAACCGAAATAGCTGTAAAAGTGCAAGTGAAAACGGACTTTATTCCTCTGTAGACGTACACGAGCTATTTTTCTATACAACAAAGCAAAACGGTGCTGGTGTTTGTGGTACCTAGACAAACAAAAGAGGTTTTACCTTTTTAAACGAATGTGGTCAGACGCAACTGGACAGAGTACGTTTTTACAACCATGAAACTCATTTCAGTGTTTTCTCTTTAGAAACAGCATTTTCACCTTTTCATCACACATGGGAGGTTTGTGTTTTTGCGAAAACTGAAAGTTATGTCAGGTCAACAACTTTATTTATGAGCAAAGTACCTTATTCAATTAAGGATTAGCAACAACGGGGAAGTGAAAGCAGTGTTAAACAGCAAACCACACGTGTATTACCATAGCTACGATTCCACGATACGGACGATATCAGTTGTATACATATTAAGTGAATACTTGCGTATTAGAATTATTAGAATTATACGGAGGATAAAAATATGATTATTTAATAATTTCAAGAGGAAAAGTGGTTTGTTCCGCAAAAGTGAAAAAGTTGAGTTGAGTTTTATGCATAAAATATGCTGCTATAGCAACATTCTATTTTTTCAAGGATTTATGCTAAACACAAGGACTTCCTGCTTTTATTTAAAAAGTTCACATTAAAGGCTTATGTACAAAAAGCTTTTCTAGACATCTACAATAGTTCCATAATTATAAATTAAGAGTATACTGTGGGACAATCATTCGTATTCCTACTTAATACTTATTCAAATCGACCGTTCTAAATTCACACTACATCGACCAGTTTGACAAAAAGCACTCAGGTGAAATACTTTTAAGAACGTAAAACATAATTTTTGGTTAATACCGTCAATCCTCAGATGTGACTACTTAAAATAGCTACTTTCATATGTAATAACTTTGAAAGTGCCAACAGTGAACTCTTAAAAAAGTGACATAAAATATCATCATTGCACTTGCCTCGTGGATCAAATGGAGAATTAAAGGGAGACAGTAAAATTGCATGGCCTAAAGCTCTCCTCTGGAAAGTGAACAAAGCTGCATGTGGAGAGGACCTTGACTATCTATCGGAAAAACTTTTTTCCTTGTAACAGCAGCAGCATCGTCTGGTACTACTCTGTTGATACGAAATTAAATATAAACGACTATTGGTAAAAAGATCACAAGTCGATTCTAAAAAGTAAAATCCACTTTCATTTTGTCATACCTAACTTTCATCATCATGGTCATCACATAGTTTGTAAAAAAAAGAAAAAAAATAGAAGGTATAGGAATATGACTTGAATATGCAATGGGTTTTAATTTTCTACCATATTTTATACGTCTTTTTCATATCTTATGTCTTCATCCGTCTGTCGAACACAGACGTTTGGAAAACAAATGCGAATACACGTTTTTGGTCTTTGCATGCATATTTTTGATTGAATTCAGAGAGACAAAGGGCAGGAGAAAACGGCACGTTAGAAAAAAAAGTTACTTCATTTCGTATCCTGGAAAAAAGTATGGAAAAATAGCAAAGATTACATAAGATACTAACAGTTACCGTTCTAGTGTCACGTCCAGAGGACCACTACCAAAGAGCACTCTCTAGCATCACCGATCTGCTGAGTGAGAAGCAAGTTAAGTCATATATTTTTTTAGACAAAAGTGAAAACTTCTTTGGATATGAAGGTTAGTCCTGTGACAAAGCTTGTGCGGCTGAGGACTCCAAGTTGTGTGAGATTTTTATGAGTTGCAAACCATACAAAACAACAGCAGTAGTGCCTACCAAAAGTAAGCCTTTTCCATACTAGTCTAAGGTTGCACCAGACAAGTTTTTCTGTTTTAGGGAATTTCTCAAGGGAAACTTCCAAGAGGAGTTGGAGGAACCAGCAATTCTACTTTTTCAAGTTAGTATACAGTTGCAGCATTATATTATAAGCTTTGTGCATAATATTCCAACATAGAAAAGATCAGAGAAAGGGAGCTAGAGCAAAAAAAATAACAAGATTCTCATTCTCGCATACACATTTTGGTTTCTCTCCCCCGTCTCCCGCACACATGCTTAAAAAGCTCTGCAAACAACTGCATGAAAAGGAATATTACTTTTTCGGTCTATTTCATATAGCGTGTTTTGCTCTCGTGCCACGCTCGGGTATTATTATCATACGCATTGAAACAATTTTAATATAAAAATATATACCTATTTGATTCAACGTTCAGCCTATAAAAGTATAAGGGCTGTACTTGAAAATTTGTTAGAATTTAGAAGGCAAAAGGAAAGCAAGCACATTACAAAACCGCGCTAGTATTATATAGTCTTTTAGTTATGTATCGGCTTCCTATAAAACATATATAGATACATTCATTTCACCTTGGATTTCTAGTAGGTATACCTCTCTCATGATATTTTTCGGATATTTCGGATCAATACTTGAGTAACGTGCATGCAGCGGGATTTTCATTCCTCCTTCCAAATCCCCCTTTCATTTCAGTTTATTTTGCTCACTGTCTTCACTGAAAATTTATTTAGTCACCATCATCATGAGCATACTGAAAATCATTTGGTCCGCTAAACAGTCATCATGTTGCACAGGTGGAGGATCCCGTGGGTGATTTTGGCTTTCAAAAGCAAAGTCAAAATGGGTTCATTCCTGAATTCTTGATGGTGCAGAAAAGATAACAATATATTTTGATTTCCTCACTAGTTTATGATACAAAAATATACAAAGTATTTGATTTGATTTTCTTTCTTATCTTGCCGACGACTATAGAGCAGCGAACGGAGCACATTTCAGCACTAACACGACAAAGAAAAGAGGAGATGGTTATAATGGCCTTGTTAAGCAATAATTGTAGTACGTAAGTGTGTAAGCAATAACTACAACAAAACAGCGCATTTAATCCAAATCCTCTCTCTGATGTACTACAAGTATTTCGAAACGAAACTGCAACAATAATAAAATCCAGCATTTGTAAATAAATTTTCGTCGTTTCTTCTTGGAGTCCATAAAGAATACAGAGAACAATGGGTTCCTTCCCAGTCGTAAACAACCTTCTCGTAGTTTGTGGTTAATTACACCTTCAGTAACCATAAGTTTGTTAAAAGTGTCAGTGCGATTTGTTCTCAAGAATAAATCATTGTATTTAAATGTGCTTTACAAAAATTACAATTCCTGTCGCCGTGGACAAGACAGCAACCCGATAATTATCGCTGTCATTATTCAGCAGCTCAAGTACTCATTATCGCATTCATCAGGCAGCACCACAGCAGCAGCAGCGTGACAGAGACAGGCCCTTACATTGTACATTCATTCATTCATCATCTAATCATCACATTAATATTCACCCGTAATTATCAAGGAAGGAGGAGTAGTCCAGTGGCAGTAAGTAATCATCGAGCAATCGATCAAGATAAAAAAGCGCACACAAGCAGAGAGCACTAAATAATAACTTGTCCGAGTCTGTGATGGTATCATCTTATGCCACCGCTGCCGTAATGGACAAGGTTATGGGACCCATACTTTTCTTTTTGGGTGGAATGGTTGTCGGCAGTACTCTCGTAAGTGAACTTTCTCTTTGTAAACTACCATCAATATTATTTAAGCAATGTGTCTTAGATTTAAAAAAAGCAAATACATAATATGATCCAATTTAATAAATTGATTGAGAGCTTTACGGCTATATTCACTCTCACAGCTAGTTTATCATTCAATTTAATTTATTATTGTAACCATTTAACGTTTAACCTTTGCACATAGCAAGAGTATAAGTTCTAGCATAGCTAACATACATAAAACCTAGCAAAAAATATTCACTGCCATGCCACTATTGCTCGCTCGAGGTTATATTGATGTAGATATATTGATTGAAATTATGCAATGAAACATCCATCCACCATGCGTGCTCACTTCTCAAAAGCAAAAAATATAACTGTGTAGAATATCATTCCTTACATGTACACACATTTTTTTTATTTAAAGTGATATATATAAAGGGACAATTTTTATTGGGTTATTTTCATTCGTCCAGCTTTACAACTCTTTACTCAGCAGAGTATGGTGTGGGCAGTGGGCACTGGAAGGTGTTTTGAGGCCGCCAAGCCAACCAACGAGAAGAATTGAATGAGTTATTGCATTATTTATGTCCACCTGTCAAGCCGTAGTCTGGGCTACATTTTTTTTGCGTTCGAAATATGTTGCAGAAATAGATTTTATAAGTTGGGTTGGGTTGATTATATGTTTCCTTTACTGTTAGCAATTGGTGCGCAGTTTTATATTTAAAAAATTCAATACAAAAATCAGCGATGGCCAAAACCTCACCTTCCTTTGGCTTTGGCACAGACTAATACGTAGGCATAGTATGCAGGGCTACTTACCTGAACTAATTTATTTTACCTTTTCCAATACAAAAAATCAGCCCTTAGGCCAGTTGAACTGGGGTGGCGTGGAGTTGGAATTACTTTGTTGGCTTTCATGCATACCTGTATAAATGTAAATATAGGTACGAATTATGGACACAACACCAATTCTTTACATAGTCATAAATCACGATTAGATTAAACATAACATATAATACAGCAAGAAATATATTACCTTAAATATAAAAACGTCAGGTTTAGACGGAAGGAAAGTGTTTTCATATGTGACGAATGATTTGGCAACGCATCCATGCATGTAAAGAGTGATGACATGAAAAGCAAAACATGCTCAGCATGAAACCGGAAAATGGTACATTTTCATGCAATCCCAGTGGTTAGCGTCTTGGACTGCTTGAACCACTTTATGACTGTACCGGGCAAATGGTTCAATTATTCTTGCCATCATCAGCAGTCGTTATCTCGTTTAATAAAGCTGAAGGAGCAATAAAATGGTGAACTACTCAAATACATCTAGGCATTCTATTTATACGAATGGAGGTACTTTACATTTTTTACTTTGATTGAATCAATGGGGAGGAAATTGTGAGTAAGGTACTTCGTCGTACCTCAAATTTGAAGAAAACTGTTGGTATTTGGTATTGAGATGACTTCTGATGAGATTTACAATTTCAGCAATCTTAAAGCATATATTCGGATGATGATATCATTTTGCGTAATGCGTATTAAATGTATCTGTTTATGCCAAGTGAATAATTTCATTTCAGAGAATCGACATTTTGGCTTTATGTTGATAATTTGATATACACATGTTCCGAATATATGTTTGTATGTACGGCAGGAAAAGCTCATCTATACTTGTCAAAAAGATCTTTTGCTAATTTTATGTACATTATTCTGGTTTATAGGTGGCCATAGCTTGGTATATCGCCCACATCCGGTATTACAAGTCGAAACAAGACTCTGAACAGAAAGTTGGCGAGCCAGAACAACGAGGTAACTTGATATTTTTCTGTGTACATCATTAGCTTTCCCTTCCCATTTAAATTAGCAATGACAAGGATTGATGACACCTTTCAAAGTAGTGCAGCTTCTCGTAGATTTTCTAGGCTATCACTTCTTCCTAACGACAATAAAAATCTTGATCGTTAATACATAATACCTTATAGCACCTCTCTCTTGTAGTTTATGCGCATTATAATATGTATGTCAGTATGTATGAGAAAAAAACACGTAGTAATCTAAATCTTTCTGGATACGTTTGTGTACATTCAAAGTGGCATTTGCAGAAAATGAAGTTGAAGAAATTGAAACGGACAGCTGTCCCGTAATGGTAAACGACCCAACGGGAGAATTTATCCTGGAAGACAAATCTCAAATTTTGTCCATTGTTGACTTTAGAAGTGTACCACGGAATGAGGGGGCTCGGCAGCAAGCAAGGAGGGAGCTCGTAATACAGATGTTGATAGCCGAAAGCATGACCAACTGAGATCAACTTTACAAGAGGCTCAAACATGAGGAAAAGGCGAAAAAGAGAGCGGAGCGGCGTCGGTTAGCGGCCTGCGCTCGTCTCCACTCTTCCGCCTCCACCTCGTCCACCACATCCACAACCACTTCATGTCGCAGTCTCCTCAGTCATTCCGACTTTAACTATAATAATAACAAACTAAGTATTATCAACGACATCTCCTTCAATTACAATTACAAATGGAAGCGCACGCTAAAGCACTGCATGGGACGTGGAGGAGGAATGGTGGGAGGGGAAAGTAGGAACACTCTCCGTGAATCCGTCTGTTCAAGCTCTAATGACCTGCACATCTGACAACTGCCTCAGATTCTAACATGTTTCCAAAGCAGCAAAATTCATGCAGACACAGTCGACGGATTCAGTCTCTCAGCATATTTTAAATTAATAAGAGTAACTTTTCTAACGATAAGCACGCATTATTATGACTATCATGACAGTTGTTTCAAATTCAAAAACTATTTACACCATGTACTTCAAAAAAGTGTGTTTGCAATTGCAATGCTTATACTTTTACTATGCAAATGTTGTACTTTACAAAAACTATACCCGCTAGACACAAAAAATTGGCACCGGTCCATTGCCATCACCATCAAAAGTTCTTCTTCCACCACCCCACATACATATTTCCCTGCTGATGTGTTTTCGTAAATTCAACATTAAAATCTTTGTATATTCAAAGAAAAACTCACAAAAAAGTGACACTCAAATACATACACACATATTTACACACACACATCACGCAGTGAATTTTCGCCCACTTGAGAGCGTGAGTGAGCAATGCTAATGCAACAAATCTTTTAAAAAAATTGATTCTTCATACGAAAAAGAAATACAAAAATATAATTGTTCTTCCGACAAATTGGAAAAAAGTGCTCCACAATCGCTCAGCTCCATCAACAATTTTTTAAAATGAAAAAAGAAATGCAGCCGAAAGTCTGTATTTTTCAACCCACTTGAATGCAATGTCTCCCAAAATAATTGAAGTACAGCACAAGAAAAAAAGTTCTTCCATGAAAAATCTCAACTTGTCAGCTCTAAAAATCACGAAAAATTTCGACAACTTAAATTGTGAGTGCACATAAAAAAGTGCACTTTTTTGCACACTTCACCAGGAAACCACATTTTTTGGTCCTCGAACGAAAGAATTTTGGTATAGACGTTCGCTGTTGATCAGTAAACGTTTATACAGACACTTCTGTCTGTTGACCTTGTTCCATTGAAATGATGCCTCTTAAATGTAAAA
The DNA here is from genome assembly GCA_034699025.1 of Entomobrya cf. arborea Gr-Col-00668. Classification (NCBI taxonomy): domain Eukaryota; kingdom Metazoa; phylum Arthropoda; class Collembola; order Entomobryomorpha; family Entomobryidae; genus Entomobrya; species Entomobrya cf. arborea Gr-Col-00668. The sequence goes on along the minus strand of JAQIWN010000434.1, from coordinate 4,895 downwards.
AATAATGATAATACTTCAAAAATATCTACATCCTTCGTCGTTTAAAAATATTACTACACACAAATATATAAATTTAATTTTTTACGAGGACAGCTCTCACTTTCCATGAAGTTTTGTCCATATTAAAATTCTTCCTGCATGACACGACACCGACACCTTCTTACCCTTTTAACCTGAAAACTCCTTATGACCGTACAAAGTGTAATACAAACATATGGTCGTTAATTATTAATTACATCATTGTCAGAACTCAAGTCATTTCCAATTCCTGAAAATAAGGTGTATTCCATGGCATCACCGTTAAAAAAATATACATGAAATATAATCAACTGATTTGAAGTATTTTTTTCTTATAATTATTATGTATTGGACCGAAATATTGAAAATAAGGAATTTAATTTTAAAAACTTTAAACCTGCCAGAAGTTTCATAGTTTTACTTTTATTTACGAATTCAGAATACAATATATTATGATAATATTTATATTTACTAATGTATAAAGAAACTCGCATCGCATTTAAGTACATAATTTTATATAAAAAAGACTATATCGTTATTGTACAACTTATCAAAAATGTACGTAGGACAAACCATAATCAGAACATAATATTCTGTATAATCCAAGATCGTAATTTATTGTACCATTTAAAAATATGGACATTATATATATGTCTTATATGCATGTATACTTAATACATATACTCATTAACAATATGTAATTTAAAATAGCTGCGTCCACCGGTTTGTTTCCGGGCCCGGCTAGTTAAAACGTGCATTCCAATAGATTCAGTATATGTATCTTTCAAAATCTACTGGAAAATATTTTAACACAAATTTCAAAGTTGGCAATTATTGTGATCGTTTAGCATGTAAAAACCATTGCCAAACGATCTGAAAATGTGGAAGTGAAATAGTAAATAGTTTTATTTTTTAATTATGCTGCTATTAATTTTTGTAAGCACAGCCCAGCAATAATTTTCGTCGTTGGTTTATAGAGGTATGTATGAATATGAATGCAATTTAAATTGATGATTTAGCCACGCCAATTTTCATTGTACAACACTGCACATTTCATGTAAACACACTTTCAGAAAGCAATTTTGTTCATAAAAGTTAAAATCGGCATATATTTCGAGACTTTTAGAATTGCAAATCCCTAATACAATAAAAGACTAAATACGTCAAAAATAAATGAAAACTGCTTAATTAACCCTTTTCTGCAATTATGTTTTGTTGCTATATCTAAAAGTGTGTATTTAGTTTTATGAGCCCATTAATTCCTTCCAAGTATACAAACAATAATTTTACTAATAATTTGTAAATTTTTAATAAAATTTCAGGATTATGTAACGAATAATATGCATACATCAAATTGAATTTGGAATACAGATTCCTTCGAGTGGATCTATTGAAGTGCTACTAACTAACTACTATACTAACTTCAGTAGAGTATCTACAATCTTATGGCCTTTAAAAATAAGCTAAATCATATGAACGTCTAGTTTATTTAACTATAATATAATTAACAATGCCAAAGATGACACGCGACACAGTATGTAAATGCGTGCACATTGTACAATGTTCTTACAGTAATTCTAAAGCATTACCAGTCAATGCATATTTATACACGAAATTATACTTCCTGTAAATTTAGTAAATATCTAATTCTTCCTCACAGCTTCAACATCCTAGTTGAGAAATCTCTAGTTCCTTCAACATGAAGATATTTCAAGTTACCAGCAAGTGGAGGGAGAAAGCAACGTTCATCATCTCAGCTATTTTTATCAACAGTATGAACTTTCTTTTATTGAACTAGTTTAATTAATATTGGTTTCGATTTCTTACATTTTGATTAAATTGTTATGATTTTTCTTTAATCTTAATTCTTAATCTTTATTCTTTAATTAATTATAAAATGGGTTGTTTAAGTTGAAAGTGTTAAGATACAAATGTTTTTCAAATTCAAAATATAACGAATCCGTCAACATTTGATTTTTAATTAATTTTTAAAATTATGTTCCAGCTTTTTTAATGTACTATGCCATGCATGTAGATTCATCGCACAACTTATTTCACTAAAACTTAAACTGATGTATTTATAAGTGGTAAATCTAATTACCTCGTTTCTTAAATCGGTTATGTATTAAATTAAAACCGCCTTAACTAACTACGTTTTTATTAGTTTAGTTATGAGACTCTTATGATCATTATTATGTCCGTCCGTTATTAACGAAATTTTGAAACCAATGTGAACTTACTAACCATGCAAACAAACAATGATCGTAGAGAAAATTTCACTGGACCTCTTGTATTAGTGTTGCAACACTTATTGCACATCTATGTAGGTTTCATTGGTTTCAAATATAACACTTATTTGAACTTGAAGAATTGACTTTATCATTATCTTTTTAAGAAGTTTATTCTGCAAATTATGGAGTCTCTAGGCTAATTAATATTAAAATGATTAGTAAGCCTAACTACGATTTTAAGTTTTCAATAAACATTACTTGGGTAGATTTTTTAAGTGTGATGGCTAAATTATCTAAACTAAAATGGCTAATTCGAAATTTTAGGATTAATTAAAAGTCCATAATGGCACCGGTTTAAAGTAACAATCTTTTTGTTGCATTACGATATATGTTTGTAAGTACTACATTTTATTAATTTGTAATTGAATTTGTTTCGCGTAAGATTACGACTTAAGTTAGTTATATATTTATTACACTTTCCAACCAACAAATGAATTGTGTGCAAATTGTCGAAATTTTTCCATAACAACAAGCATAATGACGTTGTAATATATATATTGTCTTCTTACCTCCCTGTGTCCTGACATATGTAACGTATAAAGACAAATAGGTAGTCATTCAAAAGAAACGAACAAGTATTTACTTGGCATTTCAGCATTCTTAAAATCAAAATGTTGAACGTGATGTAATGAATGTAGTATACATTATATATAAATAACTTAACTGCTGTACATTGCCGCTTTAAAGTAAGTAGTTCTTCTAAAACCTAAACTTATATAAACGGTAGTAATAATTTAATGTTTGCGTTTTATCGAGACAACGTTCATATCTTCCCAGTACCAGATTCACATTATGTAGCCTTATAGCAAGTATTGATAAGAAATGTGTAACGCAATTCATCTAACTATTCAGTGACACTCACTCGCAAAGGTGCAGGCAAATTGCACATTTCAAAATTTCAATCAACTTAAATGTAATTGTGAAAAGGGTATAAATTCGTGACGATTTCAGTATGGACGGAATTTTTCTGCACTACACAAAGTGCAACTGCAACGACAAATTCATTGATGTTTAATTACTCAAATACACAAAGTGCACAAACTTATATTAATTTAAAGCGCATATAGCTCTGATTCTTCTTCATAATATTTAACACTAGTAGGATCGCGATATAATCACAAATTCAATTTACGAATGTTCATCTAATCTCAACAGAAAAATCGAGAAAAGCTATGCAAAACTATGTAGATTTAAAATTATACTAATTCTAATAAACCATGACACTATACATAGCGTGCGCTATACAAGTGGCTATATTCAATATTACTCCAGATGTAATCGAATAAATGTTTTTAAAGTAATACAAATAAGACTAATTAATTAATTATTTTAAAACTAGAAATGTTTGTAGGCCTTCACAAATCCTCAGATATTTTTTGAGGATCGATGCAATAATGCCTCAGAAAGATTTAGTGAATAACTAAAAGTACGCATATTGAATAACATGTATACATTTAAATAGCTCTTACTTGACTCTCAAACTTCATGTCGGATTGAACACAGTGATGAAGATATCGAAGTTTGTACTCGCAAAAATGTGAAATTCAAACAAATCGTCTCATTGAAAGCTATAGTTGGTGTTCTGTTCATATTTTTTTTTATGTTTCTATTTTGTCTTTCCAGTCTAATATACTTTCTACTGTACTTATTTCTTTTCACTCTGTATCAAATTAAATAGTTGTATTTTTTCAGCGTTTCATTTATTATGAAACGTTCAGTTACTTTAATTTTCTAATTAAATTGTAGCATAACTTAAAGTGTATGTTTATATTCATATCTATGATGGTATATATATGCCATTTAATTCTTGTAATTATGACAATTATCTTTTTGGTACCTGATTATAGAGTTCATTGTTAAATTTATAGCTTGCTTGAAAAAGTCATTACTTAAATGTATGTGTAGATATTATGAGTTATTCCATGTTGTGTTTCTGTACGAAATTTTGTCCAATAACAACTACTTTTAATACTAAATTCCCTTTTCCTCCTTTACTTTAACTTTTTAACTTGTTACCCTTTGTTTTGGTTGGTGCATTAGCAAAATGCTCATGTCTTAAGGACAAAATGTATTTAAACTATATGTATTAAATTTATATTGTAATTAGATGAGAAGTTATCAAACGAAGATAAATTGTTTTGTCGGAAAAAGTTAAGTTTTCAAAGAAAAAAAAACATCCTCTGTTCTACTTTTGAAAGTCCCAATAAATAGGAATACGAATCTTTCACGGAATTATAATAATAATGGATATATAATACAATACAAGAAGTAATAATACTTTTTTGAAAGGTGTATTTGTAATAATACAACCTTGTGATTTTAACTATAAAAATGAAAATAAAAGCAACACAGTCAAACCAGACTCATCAAAATATTTTCTTTACTTATAGATTAAGGTTCCATATCCCAGAGCGGTATTTATCAACATGGGAAAATTTCGTACTTAGTAACGATGGTGGTTACCTGGTAGCATCAAGTTAATTGATGACGCGGCAACGAATTTTAGCTAATTTTCCAATTAAATCCTAATTTATTAAGTTCTTATGATACACAAAATCAAAGTATCAAATCATTACATTGTAGTCC
>JAQIWN010000433.1:0-33958 GCA_034699025.1 Entomobrya cf. arborea Gr-Col-00668 | reverse complement strand
ATCCTTACTAGTAGTAGTACTGATGAAGATAATAGTATAAGTAGCACAACCGTATATAGTACTAGTACCAGTAACATATAGTTTATAGCATCATAATATTATGGTGCAATAATTTTACCGTTCTCAAAAATGGAAAATTGCAGTTTTTTTAGAGATGAATGATGTAATAGTTTCAAGAATGGCATGGCATACTATCTCAAATTCGTAGTAAGCGTAAATTGAATAGTTTAGGAACTCTCTTATTCTCATCCCAAATTTTTATGATGATACCATGATGCATGGAGTTCATGATGGAAATAATTTATATCATACTATAAAATCACAAATATGATTAACTACACAACAAAAGGCTACCGTTGACAGATAGTTTTGGTGCACGCGAACTGTATCATAAACAAGCTTGCCTTTTCGTGTATGCTGAGGAAAGTATCTCATAAAATTATAATTGCAAAATTTGACAAATTAGTTGTCTTCTTCTATATTCCTTAATGCAACTTTCAGCAAACAATTTAATTTATTCATATTTTCATTAAAATAATCTACGACCTTTTCTTCTCATGTAATGATCATGAAGCTAACATAGATAATAGAAATGGTAAACTGAAGATGGTACGTTATAAACATAATTTAGAATTTTAGACCAGAGCACTTACAAGTAGCTGTAGCACTTCTCAAAATGATTTCCTTAAAACAATGCAAAAGAATTTTAAGGGTAGGGAAATAATGAGACATTATTGTAGTCCAAATTATATTAGTTTAGTAGTTCAACCATATTAATATTAATGAACCAAAAAGGCGACAGAGCTACGAATCTAATTATTTTGGAAATTCCATCAAAAACTTGAGTCGAGGTAAGTAAAAAAGGTTATCATTGAAAACGCAATTTTAATGTGTGTGCCTTGTGACAATGTCAGTAGTTATGAAGCTTTTAAACTTGAGTAATGTTTTTTTAGGCTTTGAATTGTGCTCTAATAATTTAGACTCTAGTTGAAAACGTGCCTTTAGTATTTTAGTTTAGTCAGTAATTCAGGAGGCTTTCATACTGTTCTATAAATAATATATGTTTCAACAATTGACAACAATACGGGTTATAAATGAGATCAAGACAACCAACATTCATTCAAACAAAATTTACACATTTCTATAAACTTTTTGTTTTGGGGTCTTCGTGTAAACAAAAACGTTTGTGTCACATTATACACGGTAATTATTTATCACGATCATCATTAATTAGATGACGACTGAGCAACACGTTCATGATTAATATGCGTGAACGTGACAAAGTAATTCAACAGATGCACTAGTCACCACCGGTCATCTTCTTGGTAGTCTGTACTCGACTTTTTTATTAACAATTTTCAACAAGCCGAACGGAGTAGCTACAATTATTTATTTAATATTTAATTTAATATGCAATAAGTTTATTTTTTTTATCGAACCTCCTCGGGTTTGTCTATTTATCAAACTTATTTATTTGTATTTTTCTGCACTTTTTTATGCCTTTCCTGTCTGTATGGAAAACTGACAAAAATTGCATTTTCTTTTCTGCTCATCAAAGTCGTTACCGTCTCGTCTGTTAACTGTCGTGCCTTGGATATTAACCTTCGTTCCTCATCTTTTTTTTGTTTAAATGACCTTTTCTCTTTCTTATAGCAATTTCTGTACACTCATCTACAAGACACCATATAGCCAAAACTGCGACTGCACTTATCCCATACAAACCTTTCCAACTTCAACTACATCATGAGGAACCACAACATCAAATAGTTCATCATAACCTCATTCATAAAACCGAACTTGTTCATCATATCCCTCCTCACCAACAAGTTCAGTTACATCCAACAACTTCTCTATATCATCATCAACCCCAAGTTCAATATCATCATCAGATCCTGCACCACGATGACCCTCCTCCCACTATTCAAGCGCAACATCACGTTACCACGCTAATTACCACACCACATCACCTTCCAATCAGTCATCATGAGCAGCACTTGCAGACCACGTTTCATCATCCAGCAGCAGCGTCAACCGTTGTGCGCCATGTTCCTGCGAGACACAATTTTATTACAACGACGGGACAGTTCATTCATCACGGCAGCACGCTTGGAAATCAATATGTCTATCATCATTAACTTCCAAAACAATTTATTGTATCAATCAACGCCTTTTTTCTCATCGTATTTATTTCCCATCTTTTGCTATTTTACTTAATAGTTTAATTTTGATTTACAATGATTTTCAATTATTTACTACTTACAACAACTTAACTTATCTTTGATTTTTCATTTAATTTAAGTTATTCAGCTTACCAATAATTTCAGGGATTGGTTATTTTTTATCACTGCCATTTGTATGCCTATTACTCTTACCTATAATACAATACAATACCTAAATTGTAAAACAACTTATATTCCAAATTTTGCAAAACGACAAGGATTTTTAGTTTTTATATTTTTTTAAATTCACGGTTGTTTATGCACTGTTCGGGTCTAGTCTTGGGTGACTCGTGTTTAAGGAGCCAGATACAGCTAAGGGTAAATTATGAGTACTGTTCAGAACAAAAACTCGAAATCTTATTTGCTATTGCTATCAACGTATTTTTTTTACTAATTAACTTCTTATTTACTTTGGTCCTAATTAAGTCATCTTGACTTTGCTTGAAATTCTGTATTTTTAAAAAATGTTCTAAAGCTATATGGGTTTTATAACTAACAAAAATTGTATAAAATGCATAACAGTTTTTTTACTCGCTCTGTTTTATGTGAGTAACAACTCATAATACTACAACAAAATGGAAACCCTGTGGAAATATCATCGTGTATAGCCACCATAACTGTGATCCTTAATCGCTTTAAATGTGTAAATTGCATAGTGAGTGATTACCTGTGTAAAAATGTCAATAGTCCATCGTCAAAGCACAAGGGGCATTGTGCGATAATTATGTACAGTTTTAGGGGATCTGTGTTCATGTCTTAGTCTTTTCAGTGTACAGTACGCATTATACAAATAATTGCAGTGTATAGAAATGTAAAAAGTCTTACAATTTGTAAAAAATGTGTTTATGCTAATATGTTATTAACTTACCCATTTAAAGGATCGACTGCGTTGGCTAATTCACTAATTGAAGTATGCTTTTAAAATTTTCAGGAGGCTCCCGTGGACAATCATTCTTCCCTCAACCATCCTATGTCCAGGAACCCACTACCCGCAGGACAACAACTACAACAACACGAAGAACTACCACAACGACTCGTCGTCCCACAACCACAACTACACGAAGACCAAGGACACAGGCTCCAAAGATAATATTTAATGATATTGAATCCAATGAAATTGATAATTCCATTTCCACAAGACTCGGAGGTTTCGGCCGTGGCACCAGCAAATTGTCTGCAAAGCAGCAGCAGATCATCCAAAATCAACAATCCCCGCCAACATCCTCATTCAACAGATTTAACCCTCAAAGAAACTCAAACACAAGATTCGGATTTAATAAGCCTCCCCAGACCACCACTGCAATAATTACATCAACGACAACCAGAAGACCAACTACTACAGCCGTGGAGAAAGTTTTCACCACAAAGAGGCCATTTACATTCAGTCCTCGCGTCTTTTCCAATAACAATGGCAATAATCGCTCTCCAACTACAACTAAGCAGACAGCTAAGCAGCAACAAATCACAGACAACCGAATTTCTCCGCTGGCCAGTGGAACTGTCCAAGTTTCTCAAACCCAAAAGAATCGCTTTACATCCACAGATGTTAATCGCTTTTCTTCCCTCAAACCAACAAATAATCAAAATCATAATTTCAACAATAAACGAGTCTCAGGTGGATCCACCACATCAAGTTTTTCATCTGGCGTTGGTCCCAAAGCAGAAACCAAAATCCTTCGGATAAATGACAGTCCAGCTTACACACTCGGAGACACAAATTCCATTGTGCTCTTCTGTGATTTCGACTACGCAAAATGCCCCGTTCGTTCCAATGGACAAAGTTGGGATTACACAACTTACCAAACACCTGGTTTTGGAAAAGGATTTGCCACAGTTGTAGATAGTGGGAAGCAATCAAATCTTGAGATCCGGTCTGTGATGAATCCATCTGGAGACGGAACAGTCTGCTTGTACTTCCGTTTTGTTAACTTTGCCTTTGGTTCCGACGGTGGTCCAGCAAAAAGCTCAGGACCCCTTAAATTCACTGTCACCGTAACTTCCGTCAAACAGTCAAGGAAATCTGTGGAAATTACTGACCGATCTAATACTGCTCTTGACTGGCTTACAGCAAAAGTACAATTCACAGATTTGCATTCCATGTTCCTTCTTATCTTTGAAGTGCCAAGGAATGGATCCCCAGACAATGTGTATTTAGCTATTGATGATATTCTCGTAACAAAAGGTCAATGTCACATGTAGTTTTTTTTTAGTGCAAAAAAGGCATATTTCGTAATTATTACGTAGCCAATATAATACTCATTCATGTTTGTAAAAAAAATATATTCTGCTTTGTGTTAATATTTGGCAAGCATTATATCCAATAGTCATCATGCACATTATTAGCCATTTCGTTTTTTTGTTGTTATATTATTATTTAGCTCATATTTCATTTGACAATTTTTATTTTATCGTTAAATGTTAAAGTATTATGTACATATTTGTGACTATCATGCTGACCAGTTTAAAAAATTGCTACAAAAATGTAGTACTACATTCCAAAAAATAATTTGTATGTAAATACTATACTTGCTAATATTGGAAATTTTCTTGTTGTTTTTATTCATTAGCCAAAAATATCCATCCCTTATTTTACATGAATTAATTTTAATAGATCTCTGTTCCTTCCTGACAGGTAATGAAAGCTGACAAGGGAAATATAAATTGTAAAAAAACTATACATACTTTCATTTAATTGTAACATTATACTTTACTACAACCAAAAATAGAAATACAAAGAGGCTTGATATTGATGCGCATTGAATTTCTTGATAAGTTAGTTGGATATTATTTAGTAAAAAATATCCATATCACATATTCTCGTATGTTTGTTCATATTTTATAATTTAGTTATTAGAACATTTTCTCATTAAGTAACTAATTATTTTATTCTATTATGTAAGATGAAAAAGTGAAAATCTTTCACCTGGTGTATTATGAAATGAAGAACGAAAAAATAAATAAAAAACAAAATCCTAAAAAAATATCTCTTCGCTCATTGTTTTCATTTTGATGGCATATTTTTCATGAAAAATTGGAAGACTGAATCTCCACATTCCACCAGGCTATTACTTTATCATTTTTTAGAACCAAAAATTAAATCGTAGCAAGTCCCCTTTTAATTTTAACTCAGAGAGGCATTCTACCACTGAACTACAGGCTGACCACGTTTATATATTATTTATGTACTTATCATTTTTAGTTGAATAAGATAATTAACACAAGAATCTGGTCGATTTCTCTAGCACTTAACGACTTAAACAACTTATACTTATTAATGTAGGTATGATCAGCCATGCCAAGAATCGAACTTGAGTCTCCTCTTGTCTGGTTTCAGTTTCTTGCTACAACAGCCACCGAGGCTCAATTGAAAATACCAAGTGAAATTTTTGCAAGTTTACTTGGGGATCATCATCCTACACGCAAATAATATTTGAATCCTACACATGCGATTTCAAACCAGTGCTGCTTTTGTTTTTTTCAAACTCGTCATCGTTGACCAGCCCAGCCTCCTCCTCCTCTTCGATTCTCAACAGTAAAAAAAAACATGAAGCATGGTGTGTATAGAAGAGGTACAAAAAGACTGTCGACTATAAGACACGTTTCCGAATACCGACTACCGACAGAGAAGACAACAACCCTTTCAAAACTCTGAACTGAACTTATTATAAATCTGCACACGCTCAGTTTAAAGAAAAAATCCCATTTTTCAATATATCAAACAGTCTTTGAACAAGGGATCATATACCCACATCATCGTCAGTGGCAATGGCATACTAGCGTGGGAGAATGCATACACTGCACTGTTGACTGTGTATTATGAATATTATGATGTATGTTTTAGACCAGTAGATAGGAAGTTTTCAAAGATTAACGATGTATAAGAAGAGTTGACGCAAAAAAAATGTGCAATTTGAATTCAACATGCATGACCAGCTCCGTTCCGTATTGCATTCTTCTGTGGCGTTTTGTGTAGAGTCAGAGTCAAGAGTAGAAGGTTTTTGGTCGAAGATGATGATGATGGTGACGAAACGATGAGATCATACACTGCTGATGTACTGACTTCATAAAAAGTTGAAGCTATCATAACTCAGCACTAACTGGCTCTAACCGTGTAGCATTGTTTGAATTTGCGATAACATTGTTATGATAGCTTATATGAATTATGATGATTAATAATTTAGCATTTGAAATTTATCGGAAACATAAAACACGTTACATATTATTTTCTGTTGTAAAAGTATTAAGTTATATCTTAGCTTGCTATTTATAAATACTCGGGTAAGCAAGGTGGGTACAGAAAATCTCGAAGCAGAAACCAGGAAATTATATAGATTTTTGATGGAAAATGAATGAAAATGAGAAATATTTGTGCATAAAGTACATATTCAAAGTTGTTCAATTTCACAAACGAATCTTCTATATCATATATTGCATACATAATTGGCTAAGTAATTTCATCCATTTTAGCGAATTAAAATTGTATTCCTCGAAAGTTTTCGATCTAACTATGCAGCATTAAGTACATCCGGTGCTTAGAATGTAACTGAGAGAATGTAGATATGATAGTACCACCGTTTTAAATTCCGAGTAAATGATGTTTTATTTATTTTACGGAATACTAAACAAAGATCTAAAATACGCATTGCATTTTAAAATCAAAAACTGGAACAAATTGTTATGCTGAAATTTTTACCTTACAGCTTTCAGAGAAAAGTTGACAGACATTTGGCACAAATACATAAATATGGTAATCGCTATAATCACCAACAGTGCTGGGGATGGTGTGGCTTGAGTAAATATTGATAATTGTAAGTGCTTTTTGTGAATTTAAAACAGATTATGAATCACAATCTGATATTTCGAAAGTACAATGCTCCCAAAGCTGACACAGCTGAAAAATAATGGTAAATTTTCAACTAAATACACAGTAAAAGTATTTTTGACCCAATGATGAAGTCAATTGCATACTTGCCGCGAATCATAATGCGAAGCTTAGTTAAAAAGCAAAAACAAATCTGTTGTCTTACGTTTCAATTTCTCCGGATTGGATAGTACGACAAGTACTTAAGTTTCTAGAGACAGCCACATAATGATAAGAACAAAAATTCTTTTAATTTTATTATTGACACTGGACATTATTGTGAGAGAAGGCTTTGCATATCAACCATACAAAAACACAGATCCAGACTATGCCGCATCTGTACATCATCTTAAATTACTTGTACTCACAGAATTAGATTTACTTACCTCAGCTTTCTCCGGTATCAATACTAAATTGCAGTCTGGGAATAAAATGAAGGAGTAAGTGAACTTAACATAAAAAAATTTATACTCCAGGTAAAATGAACGCATAATTTTCTATACATTTAATTTTCAGGTATATAGAGGACTTTGAATCAAGTCATATAACAGCCCTTGACTCTATCATGTCACTGGATCAATTTATATCTTTGCTAAAAGCGGGGCACATTGACAAAGAAAATTTTGCTGAAGAATCTGTCAAGCATCCATTCAAATCCTACAGAACAATAAGGAGATTTCTTGAATATATCAAACATTTTCCACAAATCATCAATTGTGAAGGTAGTATTTTGATCTACAGTTACTTTAATCAGTGAAACTCTTATTACTCATGGAATATTCGTGTAATTTTGGCGTAGAGCTTGTGGAAACAGTAAGCAATGTCGTACGAAGAGTGCCATTTCCGAAAAATTCCGACTTGGAAGCTTCAATGCAAAATGTTCTCCGGCTACGTCAGATATTCAGTCTTAGCGTAGATGATGTACCAATTTAAACATTTAATTAATGTAGTTAACAAGAAGTCGAATTTTTTAAAGCATTTTTTACAGTGTTGTATTCTTTTGATAGCTTTTTAATGGTCAGTTGGGAAACTTTGCTACTGGAAGTGGTTTGAAAATAGCACATCTTAGGGAAATTGCTGTATATGCTATCACCTTAAAAATGTTTTCCCAAGCGGTGGACTTGTATGATGGAATTATGAAGAGATGTGATGTGGGGTTACCTGAAGAACTGTTGGAGTGCTCAATGATGAATTTAACAGATTTGAATCTTCAACTGGACGAAGTTATTAAAATGGTAAATTTATTTCATAGCTATGTTATGTCATGTTATCGAAAGTATGGAGAGAGTAAAAATTATTAAATTAATTGCTTCCTTTTACCACATTTCTAGCATGATGATCTATTAATTGGAAACAAGTATAATCGTTCAGATTTAGACGTAGTTCCTCCAGATTCCAGTCCATATGTTTTTGATGCACCCCTTCGAAATTCTACTTTTAGTAGTTTTGTGAATCGGAAACGTATACAAATTGATCTAGATTTTGATAAATTTGCTAAAACTACAAATCATTCCAAACTGGAACTAGATATGGCCGCTAGTCCATTTCTTTTTGAAAAGTTATGCGGAGGGTTTCAAGTCAAGGTAGTAATCAAATCAATAACACATGCATCAAATGCGTTTTTTTAAATAAATTGTTTCGTATACTGTGTTGTCTGAAATATTCTTTATTTAGAAACCCGAAACCAATTATTCTCATTACCGCTGCACTTATTTGCATAACACTCATCCATTCTACTTGATAGGACCGTTGAAAACTGAAATCCACCAGGAAAATCCACTCATAATTCAAATATACGATGTGCTCTCAGAATATGAAATGAATGAACTTAAGAGTGAAGTGCAACAGGAAATGAGACAATCTAGAACAACCGCTGTGGACGGTGATGGTGATGACAATGCTGGTAAAACAAGTCGATTTCGTACATCAGCTAATGCCTGGATTGAGGATGATGCCCATGAAAAATTCAAATACCTAAATGAAAGGATATCTCGTATTACGGGTTTGAATGCAACAGGATACTATTCATCAGAAATTCTGCAGATTGCAGCTTACAAGTAAAATACCTCTATCAGTTAATTAGTCATATTTTGAAAGGAAATTATGCAGCATTAAAACTAATGAAACCAAAATTTATCACATAACAGCCCTGGTGGCCATTACACACCTCACAGTGATGCCATGTTTGAAGAAGTGGTAATTTATATATGGCTATTTGTGTCATCTTTTTTTTTTGAACTTTTAAGCCTGCAATATTTATTTTAACGATTTTAGGTAATGAAGTTGCTTCCAGTATCTGAATTCGAGAGAGGAGACAGAATCATGACATTCATGATCTATGTACAGTTAAAAAGATCTTATTTACTGATATTTTGTATATATTTTGAATATAATGTTATGTTTAATTTTTATCTTAGCTTTCTAATGTAGAGAAAGGTGGTGGTACAGGATTTACCACAGTGAAAACTGTAATAAACCCTGTAGCCGGGTCGGCCGTCGCTTGGTTCAATCTTAATTCAGATGGTACAATTAACTATGATGCAATGCATGGTGGTTGTCCGGTTTTGTATGGGACCAAGTGGAGTAAGTCTTAAAGCAACTTTGAGAAAAAAGCGTAAAACGTAATGTTAGTTTGGGTACGTTTCCCAATTAATGAAATTTTAAATGTAGTTGCTAACAAATGGATTCGCAGTAATGACCAAATGTTTATTCGCCCATGCCCGAAGAACAAAGAACCTTGGAAAATATGAATATTTCAAAGTGGTTTACCCATTTTGGATAGAAAAAATTGTTTTCTGACTTGCTATTTATTTAAAAAACGATATTTTTGTTAGAACTTATGATTTTATGGCTATTAATTGAAAATTTTACCATTTGTAATTTTAATTGATGCTCGTTAAGTTATTTAATTAGGATTTTCTACAAATAAAAGTTGCGTTGTGATACTACTTGTGTGATATTTTTTTCCATTTGCATTCTCAACACTCCATTTTATGTTTTATTGAGATTGAAAGGTGAAAGTGGTAACAAAACGCAAGCATGCTCCTCTGCTTTCTTATTGAATAAATTAGTGATGCGTGAAAGTGCAAAAGCCAAAGAGTAAACTGAAACTCAACATTTGAATCTTAGCGCGCGACCAAGTTTCCATCAGTATAAATATTTATTTTTGAAACCACCAATCAAACAACAACGCGCTCAATCTCAAACATGAGTTTCAGTTGTCAGTGAAATTTTGTACTACACTCTTTTGTTTAATACTAAAAAGTAGAGTAAGTGAACCTTCCCAATCTTTTCATCTCACTACTAATACTAGGAACGACAGTGTTCAACTATCTATTGTAGTGTAGTATTAAGTTGAGTCAGATTTTAGTGTTTAAAGTCATTGATTATGCTCAAGAATTACTTAATATCATGAAAATTAAATTCTTGTGTTAAATTTAATTGTCATGAAAACAATAAAATGCACAATTATCTTATAATATTAGAGTTATCCTTAAATTTTAAAGGCCCGCATGGCCCATACTATTTTCCTTCACGTTTCTACAGATCCCCCAGTATATCCGATTCGTAAGCTTTTTTCTTCCAGATTGGCACTGCACTGCATTTTGCTTATTGCTGTTGTCTGATATGCGACGAATATGGCTACACAATATAGGTTTATTTGAAATCATCCCTAATTCTGGAAAAGGGCCATGCTTATTTAAAGCCCTTTCTCAGGCGCTCACACTATCTCCACAAAATCATAATGAAATTCGCAACATAGTGGTGGAACACATGACATGTAAAAAATGGGATGAAAAGCTTAACGAAATGCCAGATTTTTGGAAACGCAAAATTATCATGCAGTATCTCGATAAGCAGAGAAGCGCCTTAATGCACCCATATCATCACAATCGGAACTCCAACATTTTCTTAAAAGTATTACACCAGTGCCTCTTTAAATGGTATTGGAAGTTTATTGAAAGGAAGGTTAACCGTAAATACAACAGAGTAAAAGATCTACTGCAGAGGAAAAGCTATCCTTATGGAAAGCAGCTGGACGACTTTAAATATGTATTCCGTAAATTCATGTCACAAGTTAATGAACCAGGGACACGTTTTGAATTGGAGGCCGCTGGGAACAAGTTCCGTTTTCATTTTGACTACCTGCAGACCATTCCAATCACAAACAAAAAATATCAAACGCAAATTAATCTAAAAAACTGCAGTGATGATGATGACCATCATGACACGTGTAACGACAACGAAAATGACCAAGAAAACTCGAAAGAAAAATTGTGTGCTGGGGATAAGAACAAGGTGACAATAGAGGAAACCTCTGTTCCTGTAAAAATGTCTATGTACCAGTTTCACAGTTGCAGAACATGTGGATGCAAATTACCGAGGATTTCTCCAACAGTTGAGCATTTTTACTTTTTATACTCCCCTTTAGCTAATGAGAACAATTCTAAAATAAATGGTGGTGGATCATTGTCATTTATGGAAGGTGAAGAGTCTTGGCACTGGGAACTTCTTCTTCCCATTCATCTTCGGTAATTTTTGTAATCATGATTGATATAATATGAAAAAGCGTACGTAAGTCCTTTAATAACACTGATCATTTTACTGAAGGAGGAATCCAGTGCCCTTAAATCGTCGCATATTTGGCTTGTCATATGAGGTCACTGAGCCATGCAGGAATTTTACACACGATCATCTGGGTCAGACACGTGAAGTGTAAGATTTTGCCCTATTTTTGTCTTTTGTTAATATTTTTTTTTAGAAAAGATTCAACAATTCCGTTCTGAATTTCAGTATAATAGCTAACCCATTTTGCATATTACATTTTTAGTCTGGACACTGTCGCAACTGCTATTGAAGCATTTCTTCGAAAAAATCCCCAAATAATCCCTTCCGAGAATCAAGCATGGCCTGCGGACGATGTTGATGACTATGGTGGATGTGCTAAAACATTGAAAAACTCAATTTATGATAATATGGAAGGTTATGAATACTGCAGCAGTAGCAAACGGCTAGTAAAAAATAGAGACGTCATTCAAGAAATCGATGAAAATAATAATATTATTCATAGCTTGGAGTAAATAATCTTTCCCTTGTAATCCTAGATTCATGGGACATTGTAGTATTCTATTCTATTCAGATCTAAATATGCGTATAAAACAAGATAAAGTAAATAATACAGCAAAGAGATGCCGTTACTTTGTAATTCTTTATACTATAGCAAATTACCAATACAAAATTTGGGATGTCATGCTTATGATATACAGATATCAGCCTTTGTTAACATTTCAAAACAATTTAAACTTAAGGTCATTCGTCCCTTAATCCATGTATTGCTTAATCTTTCATTTAAGTACTTGTTTAACATACAATATTTATAAATTATGTCGCATTTCAATCGTACTCGATGGACTAATAACCATGAACCTGAAAATGGTACATGAACATGCCTTTCCCACAGCAGAATCCACAAAATTTAAGTCAAAGATGATATTTTCAATTCATAGTGCTTCCAACCATACGTCATGCCCTTGAGCAGAATTCCGTAAGGTGTTCGTTGATGCTGATGGCTATGCTATTCCAAATACCTTTACTTTTTTACTCCTAAGTTGATGTCGTGTGTCTGTCCTGTGTTCAGTTTATAATGTTAACTGAATCCAGTTATGAATTAGACAAATTATGCAAAGTAACCTAATTCAAAATCCTTATCACACGAGCTATGTCTGCCTGCATCTAAATGCACCAGAAAATTCCACTTCATTTTTTACTATTTTTTACTCTGAAAAAATCAGCTTACAAGATTCACTTTTAGTTCTAGTCCACAGGTCATCACCATCAAAAGGCAAGATACTCGTGCGTGACGGTTCATTTTGTGTTTAGTGTTATATCATGAGTTCGAATACAGTCATTATTTCATAAGGAAAAGTTGTTATATCAGAAACGTTATCAGAAAAGTGCATTAAAATTCGGGGATTTTATGTGCCCTGTAATATGGGACCGAAAAAATGGCTGTTAATATTTCTCCTTGTTGCCAGCGTCAAAGGGGATCCCGATCCGCAGCTTGGAGAGCAAGGGAATACTTTTTTAAGTGATTCTGGAGCGACAATTCTACAAGGACCTCCACCACCAGCACCATTCACCAATTATGTAGTGGAGGAAATGATTGAGGCTTTAATAGTGGAACAACCCGACCCTGACTCATATCCTGACCCTCCTGAAGACGATGATGATGACCAAAGAGAAGAAATATTATTGGTAATGAAAGATCACTGTAAATCTTATAAATTCCCCCAAAAAAACCATCATATTTACTTTTATGCTTATTTACGTTTAACTCATATTTATTTAGAACCGTTTCCCAAGAGCAGCTCCATATCAGCCATCATATCAACCATCATATTACCCACAACAGCAGTATAGCTATCCAGCATCTTCACCAGCATACTCTGCAAATAACATTTACTCCAAATGTGCAGGTCCCGAAGGATATCCAGGAAGCTGTAAACCCATAGCTCTCTGTGGTCAGTATTACGGGACAGCAGTTCATTTCAAGTATGATCAATCAAACTACTACAAATCCTGCACATATGGATATGGGTATCAAGGGGTTTGCTGCCCTGATGTCGGATACTCGGGTAAAAGTAGTTACATCTTTCCTCATTAAAGAAAAAATCTTTTTTATGACATGTCCTTCTGTAAGTGCAAGCCACTAACTGACTAATGCTATCTTTCTTTGCAGCAACTCATGCACCTTTAATTATTAATTACGACGCCAGAAAATCCGGAGGGTATGACGGAAAACCTGTCAACATTTCCCCTCAGGCTATTAAACAAGCTATTAGATATGCAATAGATTTCCACGAGAGAAATTACCGACACGACCAACATTTGGGGAGAGGCGAGGACGATCCTTCATATTGGGGTAATGGTGTTGTAAAGGAGATGTATTTAGATGAACTCCAAGACTTGGGTGACGTCGGTGCAATAATGGCAATTGCTACAACATATCTTCAAAAATAGTAAGTAAAAAAACTATATAGATGACAGTTTTCACTTCTAACACGTGAAAAATATTTAGATTTTTAGACGAAAATGTTCAAACTATTTTGCATTTTTTTGTTTTGCATTTTTTCCACAGTCACGGATATCAGCCCGAATCATACTATGAAGGTGGTTATCTTCGCTACAGTGACTACGCACCATATCTTCCATACAAATATCGCCAAATCTGTGAGAGTTTTGATCAAAAGTGTTACCCATCCAAGTACCGAAGTATTGATGGCTCGTGTAACAATCTCAAGTATCCCTACGTTGGAAAAGCTCTCACGGGCCTGGGCTACATTCGTCTTCCAAGGTATAAAAAAATAGTATAACTTGTACATAAAGCAATGTGAAGTGTAAAAATATTGTGTTGTAATGATTTGCTTAAGGTTTTCTATTCAATTTTAAAACTTGTCTCTCTATTTTTTTCAATCTTAGATATAGCGACGGAGTGTATCAACCCCGTCACAGTGCAGACCATAGACCACTGCATAAAGTTCGTCCCATGAGATTCAATGCATTGCCTGACAAGGATGTTGCAGAAAAGTCGGTTAATATGTGGTTTATGACTTGGGGACAAATGGTGGCTCATGACGCATCCCATGTACCATTCTATCAGGCGGTAGATGGCCAGTTTTTGGACTGCTGTTACGGCTATCGTATGGGGGATCAAGAAGTCAGCGATAAATGCTATGCTATTGCCCTTCCACCTGATGATGGATTTTACAAAGATCATCGTAAAGACTCTCTGGATTGTTTAAATTTTGCTCGTTCCATAATTGCCCCTAATATAAACTGTCAATTAGGATATGCCACAAAAGTAAATTATAAGAAATATGCAAAATTCATCCAATTAATGAAAATTATGACAGGTTTATATGTAATATTAATGATTTTGTTGTGTACAGTTGAACCGACAAACTCATTTCTTAGATAACTCAATCGTTTACGGCATTTCTGAAAACGAAACCGACTCCCTTCGACTAAAAAAATATGGACTGCTAAAATTCTCAAAAGTTGGCCATCAAACCTATCTACCCATCGATCCCGACGTAGAATGCTTCACATCTTCTTCCGACTTTTGTTTTAAAGGAGGTGATCTCCGAACCACCCTGCAACCCGGTGTTCTCGTGGGTCAAACCATGGCCATGAGACTACACAACTACTGCGCCAAGAAGCTGTACAAAGTGAATCCACACTGGAACGATGACAGACTTTTCTATGAGGCTAGAGCAATCAGTACTGCTATTTTCCAGCACATCACTTACGTTGAGTACTTGCCACTACTACTTGGATGGAAGTTTATGTACGACTATGGAATCCTTCCACCAACCCAAGGATATTCGTACGACTACGATCCCGAAGTTAAGCCATGGACGTTTCATGAATTCGCCGGAGCTGCCTTCAGGCATCACTCGGCTGTTTATGGCAAGATTGTACTTGCAGATGACTATTACAAGGCTGAAAAGGCCCTTCCATTAGAAGAGTATTACAACAGTGGGATGATCCTTAAAAATCCGTACCATTATGATAAGATAATACGAGGTTTTATACTGGTGCCCCAAAGGAAAATAGATGAGTATTATGATCCTGCGGTAAGTATAACATGCACTTGTACTTGTATCATTCTTGCTTTCTCTTTTACAATACCGTTATTTACGACGCATAAACTTGTGAGTTGTGTGTGTACGCACATGTTGGTTTCCTTTCGTTTTTGCTCCTTCAAACTTTGTGCTGGGAGAAGGCTTGGATTCGGTTTGTAGGATTTGATGTGATATTTTTTGTAAGGTTTCATGCAACATATTTTTTATACTGTTTTGTATGTTTAAAAAACATGTTGTACGCTGCTGTACGACCTTTTATCTGTGGTACTATTATTGGTAAGCCTTTTTCATGGGTTTCTACAAAACGACTAGTTTTTTTTGTTTAGGGGAAGCATAAGCTGCCCCAAGTCCTTTTTTTCTCTCTCCCTACAATATTTGATACAACTCACTGTCTCACGTTTTCCCATCATCTGTGTCTCTGTTTCCAAAGAATGGGTTTCTTGTTAGAAAACAGCTTTTTCTGTAATGAGATCCATTACCTGGATTTATATATGGATATTAATTTTCCTTTACTAAAATTTGAGAATAATATTTACTCATATTATATCTTTTTATTATTTTTACTGGTGGTATCAATGACTAGACTTATTGGACACATAATCTGATGTATATTTTTCGATTTTGAATATAAGAGCAAAAGTATATATCTTTCATTCATTGTAAATATCACTAACCTGATGCCTGATACAAACATGACATGTTCTTAATTGACTAACAAAAATGATTTGAACAAAGTACAGGGACTCTTTTTTTCATTATCATTTTTTTGTCTATTTGCAGGTAAGTGATTTACTTCTAAAGGATAACAGAACTTTTGGCTTGGACTTACCATCATTCAACGTAAAGCGTGGAAGAGATTTTGGCATTGGCAGCTATAATGACTTCAGGGAGCTGTGTGGACTTAAGCGAGCCTATTCCTGGAAAGACTTTTATGATGTCATGGACCCAGAGGTAAAGTAGTCCTATATCGTTTTCCTCCACTGTGCTTTGCTGTGCCCTGTGTAAAAGCTCCTTTGGGTGTAGTTGAATGTCAGTTCAGTAACATACTTACCGGTGGTAGTACAACCACTACCACGATTATAATATGAGATGAGAGCATTGGTTAATGATGATGATGATGACAATGAGTATGTGATAATTTAAGACTTGATAATAAGCAGTTGAGGCTTGTAAGTGCCCAGTTGCGAAAACATAATACATTTTGTGTCATGGTTTTGGTCTTACTTGTCATGCATGATTCTTCACGTCTTTGTTTTTAATTGAAAGAAACATGGAAATGAACCGCAGGCATTTTGTAAACTTACACAATGTAAAAACTTTGTTTTTGCACTTGATTGTACACACCACAGGTAGTTGCCAGATTAGCTCAGTACTACAGGTATCCGGATGATGTGGATTTGTATACGGGAGGAGTGGTGGAAAGGCATATCAAAGACTCTTACCTGGGACCAACATGGTGGTGTGTAGTAGGCCACCAGTTCCAAGTGTGGAAACGAGGGGATCGCTTCTTTTACACTCATGGTGGAATGCCACATTCCTTTAGCGAAGGTAAAAAATAAACTACCTATTACACCGTGTCTAAATAACTTTCATGGGAAACGTCAAGCACATTTTCATTCATTTGTTGATATGTTACATGAACAAAGTAAACGCAACGAGGAAAATGTGTGTGTTAAGTAAAGTAATGTATGCTCGAATGAATGTGTATCTCTAATTCTCTACTAAATAACTTGTATGAAAACTCGCACCTGGACTTGAATAAATAGACACAGATTATTTTGTTAGTTTAGCATCTCGTCAAGAGCAGCAACAACAGTGAAAGGGTTGCATATCACAGTCTGCTGTAGTTAGTGGCATAATATTATTGCACACAATATTTTGTGGTATGTTTTACAAATACCTTTGCACACGTGCAAATAGTATGTTAAATGTAAATTTTGTTTGAGCTGAGCATAATATTGATTTTGATTATGGTCTCTGAATATTATGTGTGTGTGAAAGTAAAATGAATGCATCATGTATCTATTTAATTTTATACAATGAAGTTTTTCTCTTTTATATAACTATATAGCTCAGCTGGATGAGATCCGGAAAATGTCAATGGCATCTGTTCTCTGTTCTACGAGCTATCTTAAGACTATCCCAGCTTTAGCATTCCGCTCAATATCTCCTGGGTATGGAAAATAATATTAAACTTCATCTGAAAAGATTTAATTTAAAATTTTAACTATATACCAAATAGCATCGTGGAGGAAACTTTAAATGTATGCTTTAAACTAATGTTGTCGATCAATTTTGATGCAGAAATCCACTGGTGAATTGTGATGATGTTTACGCCCTTCCCAGGATGAGCTTTACACCGTGGAAGGAAGGCTACTAAAAATAACCTGGGGCTAAAGACGACATCTTGTTGACTTGTTTGTTCGAGATTGTTTTCTTGTTATTGTTATAGACATGCATACATGAATTTACATTGTGGCAAACTTTGTAATTAACCGGTTAAATAATGAAGCTAGTCTTGTTAAATGTTATTCTTCTAATAGAGGAAGTAAAGATTTTTGAAAGCAAAGCCATTGTTGATGTTTTTTTATCATTCCACATGCAAAACACATCATATTAATCTACTAGTATAATTTTATCGTAAACTGGCACTACAAATGAATGAACTCAGGTGCTAATCACTTGTAACTAAAAATTATAATCATAAGGCAGTAGTTAAAACGTTTTTCACTTTTTATAATAAACGGTTAGTCTCTTGGATTGTAATATGAACCATGTGTGTAGCAAATCTGCACCGTTCTGGCCTACGTTGTGAGCGTGCTCGAGAGAAAACCTTAATTCGGATGTTATACGAAGAAACCGTGTCTTGTATACATTTAGTTTCAGTACTTGAAGCGCAGTAACATATTACATACATAATACATACTACCTTTAACCCTACTTTTATTCAGCCACTTTGATCTTCATGAATGACGTTTGAGACTTCGTTTCCTTATGCGTATGGATGAAAAAGTTATGCACCTTATAATAAAAGTAGCTGACGTGGTAAAAAAATGATTTTGAAACACCATTTATACTAATAATTTTTATCTAGTTTACTCAGTGATTTTGTAACATCAATTAAATAAATTGTAGTTATTCACCAAGCCAAGGTATACATTTAATTTGGGGAAAAATATTTTTACAGACATGCTGGATTTCGAATTCTAGTTTTATACATGCATTCAATATACACGACATGAAGTTTAGATTAAAATTTGGTTACATAACTCGAATGTAACATTTTAGTTCGTGCTATGCAGATTTGTAGCTTTCTCGTCCCACTTACTTTCACTACATTTTCTAAACTTGTTCCTCTCATAGAGTTATGGATTTTTAAAGAATTGTTTGAAAATGCTAATGTGCATTGATCAACCAATGATCAACCCCATACATTATTTATCGATTCATATATATATTTGAACAATACATACATATAAAGACTAAAACACTTGACAATTTTACATAATATGGTTTCATGTTCCCCATTTTGGATAGCTCATGATATTCTCTGCTAACATATATATATACGTAATATGTAATTTACACCCTTTTACTTATCACACGGAAGTAAATAATAAAAATTGTTTACCATGCAAAATATTTCTACATCTTTACAGACAGAAAAAGTATTGAAATCCCGAGTGTTGATAACTTCTGTTGAATTTAATTTATACAAGAATAATCCAGACGTCTTCCAAATACAATAGAAAATTAATCAGAAATATTGAAAATTATTTGGGAAATGATTCGTCTTTCATAGTTTCAAAGTTCAGTAAATAATTAGCATGAGCCTAAAGTGCATATTTTAAAATTAGTGCTGATTCTTATAATTTTAACAATTTGATGTACAATATCCTCACTGACATACATTTGGTACATGGCATGCGTTTATACAAACATCTACATTGTACTCCGTAGTCCAGTCACAGTCCGGACAACATACTTTCCTACCGAAGAAGTACAACTCAACGTAGTATATTTATCTCACAATATAATTGAACGAGTTTTCGATGATGACGATTGATTTTCATCCTAACGTAATTGACACTCTGGATTTTGATGAACTAAACTAGCATATTAGTTAGAGATGTTGAATACAATGATTTTTAAGCTTGAAACTAGGTGCTAAGTAATCACATAGGAAAATTAAGAATAGTAAGATGTGGATTTATAGTTTCACTGTATTGTTTGCTACATTTCGTGGCGCTTTTGGGGTAAACAATTTACATTTAGCAGTTAGAAATAATAAGTGCATTGGCATATCGTGAACATTTTTAAAATTCTTACATGCGTGGTTTTAATTTTAGGAAATAGAAGAACGATTTATGTGCAATTCATACATATATTGATACAGTTTTTTTCTACATTAAAGACCAATTTAAGTACTTACTGTGTCTATTATAAATATTTTACTTTCCTAAGTTCCCATAAGCATAACGGTATCCGTAATACCTCTATGGCTTTTAGTCGAAGCTGGTCTTCCCAAAGATGCAAGTTCCGGTGGATTTAGGGTCGTCAGAATAAAAGAATTCTCTCCAGAGGACGGAGTAGTATGCCATATCGATCTTAGTTTTTCCGGCCTGAAACAAATAATTTGATAGTCACAATATATTTAACTAGTTTAATTTTGAAGTTAATAAATGTTAGTTACATGACTGCCTAATTTAGATTGCATACAGGTTGTAAAGCTTACTGTCAGTTAAGGGAAGCGATAGTTGACGTATCAAAATATACTGAGAATCAATCGTGGAATTTCAATGACTTCAAACTCGAAACATTATTTGAAAAACTATTGTTTAGAAGATGCATTTTATTGATTTTGTTTCATATCGCATCTAACATCGAACTTAAGTTTCTAACACTAAAAACGAATGTACGTAGTATATTTGCATTTTAATTTTCAACAAAATGGGTTCCATTATTAATGATTTGTTAATTTTTGTAGCATCTTACATCTTACACATTACCTCTCGGGCGAAGTGATTATCGCTTCCCATCCCAAATTTTACTTTCATGAAAACGACTATACTAGCCTTAAAATGTAACGGGGAAAACTTGGACTGACTGAGAGGGAATGTACTTCTAAATAATTCAGTCGTCCAAAAATATTCTAGTCACTACTTTTCCTAAACGACCTGAGTCTACGCGAGTTTTAAAGCATTTCTTTCATTTTAGTACTATGAGTGCGTATGGAGGTTGAACACCATGCAATATTCATACTGACTCAAGTAAAATGCTATTGTTTTCTCAAAAACTGTTGCTCTTTTTACTCCTTTTCCTTTCACTTTACCCTTACGGAAGCAAAAATAACTGCATTTATAATTAGCTATGTTTTCGTCTTCGCTTTCTTTTCATTCTCGCTTTCGAAACATGTTCCAGACATTCACTTACAAATATGCAGCGTTATTTTTTATGCACCTATTTAGCTAACAC
This sequence comes from Entomobrya cf. arborea Gr-Col-00668, assembly GCA_034699025.1. NCBI lineage: Eukaryota > Metazoa > Arthropoda > Collembola > Entomobryomorpha > Entomobryidae > Entomobrya > Entomobrya cf. arborea Gr-Col-00668. The sequence goes on along the minus strand of JAQIWN010000433.1, from coordinate 12,758 downwards.
ATAAAACATCATTGTATGTATAAAATGTAATATGGGACAGCTCTTAGAACAAACCTTTATATTTTGGCCTCGGATGATATTCGATACGGAGCGATTCTTTACAGTAGCTACCTACCATATATTCATATAAATAATTACGCATTCAAGATGCGTACTACCAGTAAAACATAATATGATGACCAATTAAATTTTGTGATTAAGTTAAAATTTTGATGATAGGAAAGTACAAGAAGATACTTTTTGTTTCAATCAACAAAACATTTGTCATTAGTTAATACAATGTAAATAATTTTTTAATGGATTTAATTCGAAGTTTCCGATTGCTAAACTATGTATGTTCAGAGTTTCCCAAGGGTTTTGGCATTTTTCGTAAAGCACCTTTGAATTTCTTACACTTAGATACGTGTATGGGCTTATTTGTACTACGCAAGCATAGTATATTCCTGCATTACGTACAACGTAGATCTACGGATTTTCCGTGTTCTCGGTCTGCCCCATTACCCACTTTACGTAGTTTTACGGGAAACCTTTAAAACTAGTTACTACGCTAATCTACATGGTTCCATGATAGTTCCATGTTCCATGTTGCTGCAACCGGTTGGTGTGATGTATACGTGGTTTCAAAGTAGTCCGACGTGTCATGCACCATAGTAAGTATATTATTACTTTATTACTGTGAAACATACCACTATTTTACAATGCAATGGGTCAAACTTAATTTACGCTTTTCATTTACTATCTGTATTTTTCTTGCCTCCTCTCTTAAAAGAGTACAAATATCTTATACGTGCCGCTACATATATTTACAAAAAATTTAGAAAAAGAGTGTTACTTTTCTAGAGTTCCTAAGATATGCATACGATTTCCACCACACACACACAGATACACACACGTTCTTTAATTACAAAAAGAAGGACAAATATGAAAATTGTTATAAAATTAATTTGTTCTCATAAGCATGCAAAAGTACTTTAAAGCTTCAACTACATTAGTTTTATGAAGCTACGCCCTTCTTATTTTTTTTACGAATATTTTGAACGAACATATATTTCATATCATGCATGTTATGCAGCGCATTAAGTTGAGTTAAATAAAAACAGATAGACAGAATATTATGAATAAATAGACATGAGTTATGTGAATTGCTATGTTAAAATTTAGATGAAGCAAAAATCAACTTGTAGCTTTCAGTTTAACACTTTTGGAACTTCTAAGTGACGTAGACTTTGAAGAAAGATGCTGACATAGTGCAAAGTAAAACTAGGTAATGAGTAAGCTACATATATCCGTGCTTTACATAATTATCCAAAATACGAATCATGTCGATTGGACTGGCAGTTGAAGACACAAACGTTTGAGTGAAAGCATATCATGAATGTTTGTATGCATTATATTCAATATTGGTGGTAAAAATTTAGTTCTACGCAGGCAAAACAACACTTAAATAGTACATTTCACATTTAAATACGTACCTTAGAAATAGCTTCAAAGGCTCGGCGACTTTCCTCTCCACCGATGCCGAAACTAGTACACACAGAAGTAAATTCTTCGATGTCGATACATCCGTCCCCTGTTTTTTAAATGAAAAGTTGTATTTTACAATTAAAGTTCAAAGGCAACAGTGAAATCAAAATTGGTAAAGGAAAACATTTCTTTGTAAAGTGGTTGCAAACATGTTCCCATTAAAAAAAGAGAGAAAACTTTTAAAACACAAAGGAGTACAGGTACACAGTACACACAACATTCATATGTATGTATCTGTTTGAAAATATTTCTTAAAAATTCTTGAAAAATTACAACTGTGATCAGCACTAATGGCATTGATGAAATTGGTACTTGAAAAAAAATCTTCTATGAAAAAAAAACTTAACCTTCACACTTCACATTTGGAAAATGTTCGTTTGGGAAAAGGACAATCTTTTCTCAAAACTTTTTTTACAAAGCTTACCTGAAGTATCTTGTAAGTTGAACATGAACTGCATATAAGCCTTTTGCCAATCTTCACTTGCAGCTTCATCACTCCAAAGTTGACACCATTCGTCCCTGCTCACCTATAGTTCATATGTACATATATGATCATTTAGAATATATATGTATATATATGTGCAGCTTTATATTTAGGTAACCAAGAATGTCATATTTCTACTAATTGCCTATCAGCCGAACAACATTGCTTATCATTAAAAAACTTTTTTTTTGAGTCTACCTGATCATCTTTGTTGGCATCGGCAGTTGAGCGTAACGCATCCCAGATTTCTAAAAACTTCTTGCTAGTTTCAACATATTTAGCTTCACCTTTGGACCAGCCACGAATTTGGCATATTTGCTGTAATCAATCCAATTCACATATAATTTTACATTCTGTTTGATAAATTGATTATATAAGTTATATATTTAATTTCAGTGGACACATTATCCATATGATATGCTTAGGCTATATGTACAAATGACCTAGGTATTTACTTAGGTACGTTTACAAATGATTTCGACCTTATATTTTTACCATCATAAAAACATACTTCAATTTTGTGACTAGATTCATGTAAGAAAATTAGCCAATCGCAATAAATATACTTAGAGAAACCCTTTCAAACCGATGTTCTCCTTAATGCTATCCTACACAAAATTTCTTCCCGTTTTATTGTTAACAGTGAGAAGGAACCCAAGTACTTACTTACGAATGAAATTCACAACATAACAGTTGTGCACAATAAGGCTCATATTACATGACATGACAAGAGTTTTCTTTGTCTTCTCTTTTCACTATTGTCGTATGATTCGTCTCCCTATTTCTATTTACATTGAACATTACTTGAATGCAATAATAAAAAGCTGGATTTTACGACCACATAAGTAAAAGTCTCGTCTCGTCCTTTTCTCCCTCATGGGAATCTCAGCATTTTTCTTTACAGTACAACCTACAACCATGCATCGTGTATTGTATTGTATAAGTGCTCCAGTTTTTATGCGTCTTCTTCCAAGCAAAGGGTACTCAAAATGTCCTCCACTGCTTTAATCATTCCAATAAGCTTGTACATAGGAAAATGTTATTTTTTACAGTGGAAAATAAACTGACATGATGTTGCGAGGCTTCCGGGGAGGCGAGGTTGCTGTGACTGCTTATGTATCCCTTGAATATAATGATAAAACACACAGTAAACTGTCGCGTGGTCCTTACATTGCATTCATGTAAGTTGCGTTAGGTCATAATTTATAATGTATTTTGTGTATGTACTTTCCCTTCGGTATAATATTTTATTTAAGCGTGAAAAGAGCGTGGAAAGCATTAAATTACACACACATATACATCCTAACATAATTAAAGTGTACACGACTCGATACTAAATTTAAACAGGTCACTAACCAGCCACTAGTCACCACCACATCACCATCAGCATTTCATTTCTTATTTCGATCTTTGTTCAAATGAAGAGAGGAGAGTATACTATCAACTGTAAAGAATCTATATTACCTACATAATATGTTGTCCTTAAGTTTTGTTGATTTAACAAGTACCTAGCTCCTCGCTACTTTACAAGGTTGTGCGTTGTGCAAACACTCTAGGTAAAGAAGTAGCAAATGCAATGCACAGAGTATCAGATCAGAACATGTACTTTTATAATAAGAAGTTGATGTGAGATGGTATATTAGGTTTCTACATACAGCACTCATCGAGATGAAATTTTAAGACTTTTCCTTCTTGTTTTGTCCACCTTTCATGAGAAGACAGGTATCTCACTTTTTTCCTTTCTGACAACTCAAAACTTACAAACCTGCAACCTAGAAAGTTGGCTTGTTATTGAAAAAAGTGAGGTTTTGTGGTGGTAAAAAGAGAAAGCCTCTTTTCTAGCAATAAATGCTACATAATAGGACATTCCCAACTGCTTTTACTTTCTGCATTATTGAGTGGCGACAACTTCATCTGATGATATTTAATAGACTTTATCTGCTCATCCGTGCGTCTGTATTTCACTCGCACTACTTGCATTACTTGAAACTAAACTGATGCGACGCATTTTCCAAAAAAAAACTCAGCTTTAATTTTCTTCTGTAACTTCTACTACTTTTCAGGTTGATTTACTTCCAACTTTGAAAACAAGAAACTAAAATAGAGCCTTTTTCCGTTTTCTACTGCGACATTCTACACTTTGTAAAGCATATTTACAATTACACTCTGCAATTTAGTTTTTATGAAACCACCTGTGAAGCCTTATTAACAGACGGAAAGACTTTCTACATTAACGAAACAGAATGACACAATAAAAACCCTTATTTTGATGCTCGTTTTAGCGACTAAAGAAGTGTTCATTTCAAATGAAATGCTTTTCGAATTGGACAAATAACCCATGCTAAATATAACATGAGGAGAAAGTAAAAGTCTTACAACTTTGGTTCGAGTTCGCAAAAAGTTATGCAGCATGAGAGATGTTAAGGGCATAGGTAAAATGGTCAAGTGTATTTATTTTGGACAAAGTGAAAAGAACTTCCCACCTGGAAAGTTTCAAAGTGGTACTAAATAAATAAATAAACATTACCAACAACCACGATATGCTTCACATCCCTAAAACTTGTTCATTGTGGGATAAATTTATGCCAAAACAGTTTCAGAGCCCTTCATAACCTGTTTGATAAACTATATATAGCATGTATGCTGTGGAGCAAATTAAAATGAAAGATAGAAAAATGGTCGGCTCTCTGTATTCATTTTTTAAACCTAAGATGAAAATTCTTGTCATTTTCGGTTCTAATACGAGTATTGGCAAGGCATAATTTTGATACATTGTGAGACATTTGATTGCTTGCTACATTAAATTCCAACATTTGTGTTAATGAACGAATATCAATCGTCAATAAAGAATACAAAAAGCAAATATGTTCCTATATAAATGATGGAAAATAATATTATGAGCCAAAAACCTGAAAATGCAAAAAAATATATTATTGGTGATCGAATAAACGTTTAAGATAATTTTCAGAGTATAGTGTAGAGTATTTTATAAGCTTTGTATTTTATGAGTATAGTTGCTTGTTTCATTATGAAATTTTACTGCAACATTAGACAAGGTTTCTTAATATACAAAATCTAACGAATTGTGACTTATGTCAATTGACTGATGTAAGTTCAAGTTCTTGCTGATCAGCAAAATATACTAATGGCTCTACGAGTGTATACTGTATAAATACGATGTGCGATAGATACTCTGCCGCCCATGATATTTAATGAAACAGAGTTTAAGAAATTAATCAAAATCATACGATTGCAACAAGATTTAGGGAAAAGGTATTTAGCAGCAGTGCATGCCATCAGGGGAATAACAACAGTATAAAACCACCACCTTATATACTCGTATGCATCATTTTTTACATGCAAGCGCTGTAAGGTGCTATATTTTGCTGTATTTCAGTGTCACAACACCGGACCCCAACATTGTGATTATGATCATGGTTTTGTCGGGTGGAACTTTAGAATAATGGCTGGTTACAAATAAAATTCGGATTTCTCTACAAGGGAATTCCAAATCTTGAACATTTAGCATTTTTTATGTAGATCATGTCCGGCCGGTGAATCTACAGACGTAAAGTGAGCCTACTTTGCTTCCTACAGTAAAAACCATTACGTTTTACTTAATAGCCCCTGCAGTACAAGTATGCTTTTTCTACTTTCTACTTGTATCTACTTTAAATTCAAAAAACCACACTGTTTTCGTATGTTCTGATGTTTCAAATGCAGTGTACTATTTCATTCTTCTCCATTTCCGAGATCATGAAGTACATGAATATGAGCAGCCAAGGTGTGAAATAGCTTGGAAAAATGATTGAGAATAATGGTTTAAGGTGGAACACAACTGGAGCTTGGTACGTAAGCTGAAAAAAGAACAGAATGAGGTTATTTTACATTTCTATTTCTGCAATGTCCACAGCCACAGATGTAAATGTGAACTACAGCAAGAGGACAAAAGCTGTGTGGGTGGTTGGTCGAACAAAATGCTTTTGCCGGAAATTGCAGCTTCGCTGAATATAATACATGAAATCTCCAAGTAAATATTTATCGTATTAATGCCGTTGTATGACGGTAGTACAAACGGATCATAAACCATAAATATCATTATTACATAACAGCACACGCGTACTGTACGTTTACTATCATATCAGCTTGTCATATAATAATACCCAACCCATGGACACTTTAAGGAGCTCATATAATCGTGTACACATGTTGGACTTGGAATGGGTTACAAAAAATCCTCACCCACGTATCATTTTATTACAGTCGTAATCGTAACAGGTTAAAAGGGGTTCGTAAAAGGAGCCAACGAAAGGGTTTTAAATTTTACACTTGTCGCCATCGCCTGCTCCCTAATAATAAATTTTCCGTATTTTCTTTCGGACGAATAGGAAGTGACGTATTTAAGTGTCAGGATTGGGTTTGGTATGATCTTTGCATATGAGAAAAGTTCGCAAAAAATAAATATTTAGTGGGCTTATGTCACATTTATAATCTTGTCATTTTTGTGCTTACGCTTTAACATGCAATAAAATTTTTTATCTGTGACTTGTAAAAGATTCAGGCATGCCTATTTTCCAAGATGCTGAAATCTTGACAGTAAGTCTAGTATGTAATTCCTTTCAAGTAAATGTGGAGTCAACAATTCGATCGATAAATAAAAAGTCTACATAGACACTTCACTGCAATAGTTTGATCAACATAAATATAAGCCAAGTTTATATGCATCATTATACTCTATGATTCATGATTCATTGTGTTTAACTTGTGTTTTGTTCATTTAAAATAAAATGCCTAAATATTACAAAACGCGTGCATATATTCAAGAGAAAAAATAGAAATTACCTCGATCGCCAATTCAAAATCTTTTTTCTCAATAGTTCCACTGTGATTAACATCTGCAAAACACAAAACAATGCAACAATTATTTTAAGTAGGCAATTTACTTCTCCCTAAAGTCTACTCCAAATAAGTAGCTTCAGGAAAAAAAGCTATCATATTCAGTCCTTTGTGTGGTTTGTGGCGTTTGAATATTTTTGACTAAACAAAAACTAAACTACGGTTGTTTGGAATGACTGTACTGTCGTTGGTACCATCGGGCTAAATCATTAGTTGGGAAAACAAATATTTTTATTTTGTGGCTAGCATTCTTTTGGAAATTGTAGTTTATTGCAATATTTGTGTATCATGTATCAAGTATTTTTAGTGCGAGTACGAATGGAGAAAGTAAATTAGAACATATTGTGGTATCAAAATGCCCCAAAATATGTGTACTTACCAAAAAATCGATCGAAGATAAAGTACAACTTCCGACGACGGAACTCTGAAAGGCCAGGCATCTATATGTATAAAAAATAAACAAGGAAATAACGAGCATTAATTAATTATCATACTGTCAGTCTCAGCACTCTATATGAAGTTCTCCTCCAAAATGGTACTCGAAAAGCATGCAAGCGGTTTTTGAGCTTTATTCAGATTTTTGTAACGACCAAAAAATTTCTCTGCATGTAATTTTAAAAGACACGAACTCTTGTAACCAATACGCTTTTCCATAACGAGCTTCAATACCTTTCTAGCAATGCAATATCATACAGCAAGGCAGAGCAGGATGTCGATGATGAATGAGACGCAACATTTTTTTACAGTATGTGCATTGTGTTGGAATTTCATTTCCAAAAAAAATATAACGAAATGTAGGGCATTTGATGAAATGATATTGATAATGAATACTTCATGACGAGACGGAAGCAAAAACGCAAAATTATTTTCAAGTTTGATAAAACGCTGTACTGATATTAAAACGACTGAAAAAATACTTTAAAATACAACCTAAGAGAAGAAGAGCAAACTGACGTTTTTAATTGCAATTTAAATATTTCCAGTAAAATATAATCAAAATCGTAATGGATTTTGGTACTACGCTGTATATTATTAGGTTATGAATTATTTCCCGTCAAAAATTGCATTTTGCATTTAAAATCATTAGAAACATAAAAAAATCTTGCATAATTTCGAGTTGATACAGGACCATCTTTATACATGAATCTTTAAATCCAAGAACATGAGCAACCACAATACTGCTGACAGGGCGTCTACATTTTGCCATTTTATGTATGTACGCCAGTAGCGTGAAAATTCTGTACTTCACCACATCATTTAGCATCGTTCCTAATTTTATGTGTTCGATAACAATCTTGTCTCACAAAACAAGTAGTCTTTCAAGCTTTGTTTGTAAACATGGCTTACATAAAAATATTAAATCGTAAAACTCTGAACTTTTAAGTGATAGAAGGCACGCACGCCAGTAAAAGTTGCCAAATAAATTCCAAGAGGTAGGGCATCGATTAACGCGTTACTTGATACCACTAGTAAGTGGATAGTATTAGATAAATGAATGAAAGCTTTCACGCTTAGCGTAAAATGATAAATGTTTAAGGTTTCAGATATGATCACCAAATGTTCATACTATCCTTAAACACCTAATTCCTTCTCTCTTCTCTCTCACTGAATATTGTTCCATACACTCAACGAAAAGGATTTTAAGAATGAGGTTTGCATTTAAGACATAATGCTTGAGTGCCCACCAAAAAGTACAAAATCTCATAATTTATCAAAATCAGCAGGGTTTGAATAACTTGAATTAAGGGGAAAGCTCATAAATATTCCAACACAGCTATTCTATTCTTTGGGGAATTTGGTTTAGGATAGCTATCATCCGTCTTTTCTTGGAAATATGACGATGAATCGAAAAGCTTTACAGATATGACAGCTTTTTCAACGTAAGTGTTAAAAGGAATTAATAACTTGCAACGTGTATAAAAATTCTGTCAAGCTCCATCCAGATCATCTTGTTTGAACAAGATACCCAACGCCAAAGAACTGGGTACTCAAGCATAAAAACGTGTAAGTTGTTTTAACTTTATATTTAGTACCAAATACAATTCTCATTAAATATATGTATAATAGGGTTGGAAATGTGATGATGACGGTTTTTAAATCACGACTAAAGAAAAACTCAATAGGGATACCATTTCTTTAAAAAATCATTCACTCCTGCTTTAGATAACAAGGACAATAGTTCAGTTTTCACTTTTCTATTTATTTACATATAATATTATTTACATGTTGATCTTTCTACGCACCCATATCAGATGAAAGCACTCATTCGATGTAAGACTTCGTCAGTGCTTTAAATTTTGCAAATAGAGATGAACACTCATCTCGTCTCTGCCTCAGTTCGTCATCATCATATTATCAGATTTCATTCAGATTTCACATGAAACCGACATTGCAGTGAAAGCATCTCCCTAAAGTATGAATGGAAAAAGTACTTTCACAATGGAAGTGCAAAAACCGTTTAACGTATAAGATTATTATGATGTATATCCTTAGAACTGTTGTGCTTTAAAATACTTTGACTTTTTTTCAAATTATTTTCGAAAAGCTTTTGAATATAATTATTTCACATGAGCATATAAACGACTTATTTCAAAAGTGTTTGGTTTTAAAACAAAACAATGCGTAATACTTTAAGATATATGCTTTCTAGATATATCCTAAGCATATGGCGAAAGTAATTTGAAACTACGCATTGCGAGATTTTAAAGTAAGAACCAGTGATAGTGATAGGTTGTAGGTTATTCAGGGTACAGTCAGTTGCTAAATTTAACTCTCATCTACAACAACAGAATCAGGACCCTTATAAAAATGCAAATTTGAAACTCTATGGGTTCATTTTGGAACAATAAATTTGTTCTACGAACTAAATCTTTGGGGTATAATTAATTAATTTTCTGCATTTGTGTGGGTTATGGGTTTTGTATTTAATAATCTAAACGTCCACATGCCAATTAATATTGGTCTGTAGTAAGTATAAATGTCATGATAAACTAATTCATCTCGATGCTGTACATCTAAATAATCATTCAACTGTGTAAAGTGGTTTATACAATTCAATTTTTACATCTTTCTATTTGTCTCCCTCGACTGTTTTTAAAATATCTTTGCTGCCTTTCCGTACAGTAAACGAAATGCTGTGGGTATCGTTACTTACGAATATTACGATTCGGAAGACTACGAAAGAAATTTTGACCCGATTACAGAAAAAAGGGAGTAGTCGAACTCAAGGTTTTTACTAAATTGACTTAACTGTCACTATCTACCTGCTCGAGTGCTCATTCACTAAAACACCCAGACCCAGAAATCTATAATACCAATGCAATGGTTGTGTTTATGTACTTCTTAATTCGCTCGTCGTGTGACATCTAATTCGCGTGTATGTCAGTCAATTTTTTAAGCCAGATTCAACCCCGTCTATTTAACTTGAAAATTTCTCAATTAGAGCAATATATAACAGACGACATTGAATAGTATAAACAATGCGTATGGTGGTTTGCCTAATTTTGTTTTACATTATATGAGAATCCGACTAGACATTTTTTGATTACGCACGTTACTATTACAGTTTTACATGATTTCATTGTTTCTTATATGATAACATCAATATAGATGACATGCAGCTGCGATATTGAAAAACGTGTATTAGCAGCACTGATGGCATGGGATTTTTGCAAATGGATAATACACCATCATAGTCTTAAAAATCAAGTATAGAGTTGATTCAAGCTGAATAACCGGCTTACATAATTTAGTTCGAGTAGGATTGAATTGTAGTATATACAGCCTTATATCAAAAATTACATCATAGTAGTGTGTACAATTGGTAAAGTTGTTGAGGACATAGCTTACATTAATCTATAATATAGAATATAGAATCTTGTAAGGACATATTATGCCAACAATTATGCAATTTGAGTTTAACGAGCCAAAACAATTAAAGGACAAACTGAGAATTTTTCGTTATTTCGATGTATTGATTGTATTTTACTTTAAATGTTTTCAAGTTTATTAATTATTCACCATTTTGATGCACAATAACTACAATGTCTGGTCGATAAATAAATATTTAGTCCACTTAACCAGATGCTTATTCAAATAGTGAAGAAACAATTATTTATTCATGTGGCAATGCGGCTACCGCCTCCCTCATGTTTTGTAAAATGCAGAGTCATAAGTCATTTACTTCCAATTTGCATGTAAAAGAAACACCTTGGCGTACCATATATTATAATTATCAGTATGAAAACTGTGTATGTAGAATGTACCGATACACAATTTCAAGTACGTTTGAGTTTTAATATTACTTTTTGAATGCTTTCATGCATTACATTGATAAAAATTAACGTGAATTTTATACAGTCCTTTCCAATTCCCAGCTAGGAAATAAAGTAACAAATGGAAATCATAGAGTCACATTCAACATTGTTAATCATAGACTAAGTACCACTCCATGATTCGATTACGTGGCTTGTGAGTTGTGAGCTATATTGCTTTGAAAACAGGAATTCAAACAGACATGGATGGTAAATTTTCTTCCGGTACAGTAGCCTCTTGAAAAGAAAACCATTGGAGGGTTCTGTACATAAAGAGAAAATTCCAAGGACACGGAAATAAAGAGATTGTATAGCTTTGCTCATCTAAAAATCATGATATTATTTGATAGAAAGATACACAATTTTCATTTTCAAAAGAGTCTATGTCTATGCATGAAGAGTCATAACAAAACTATCATCATCACTTGAGGCTGGCCACATGTCGTCATTCAAATATAATTTCTCAGAAACTTTCCCTACCTTCTCTATCATTCAAACAGCAATATGCTTCAAGGCATAAAGCCTTTAATTTATATTACATATTTGCTAAATACTAGTAATGATTTCATTATAACATTGTATGTTCGGCTTTTCTTACAGGTTTTCTTTGAGTCTCAGAAAAACAGAAAACACATTTCATTTGAAAGTACGACACACTAAGACTAGAAGACTACGACATTCAGTCCAATTAATTTGACAAAGTTGATATTTTTTCATAACGTTTCATACAGAAAGTTATTACTCATTGGAAAACTTAATATTTTTAGTTACCTAAAACTACCTAAAATCAAGGTGATTACTAAATATACTAATTTTTTAAATAGTATTTTACTCAATGTTTCTGAAAAAGGCTCCACAGACTTCAAGAATGAATTACCATGTGGAGTTGATAAAAGTAGTATTCTTAAGAGATTAATTGTGTAGTAATTAATGTGGCCATAACTTTGGCAGTTTATAATGTGCCACATTAAACTTATGTACTTGTTAGGCAGCATCGTCATTGCTTTGTGTGCAGTCTGAAGCGTTGCACTATCAAAAACAAATGCATACAAAGTGCCAAGCAATTGAACAGCGACTTATGTGGAAATTGCGAGGCTGGTAACTACCCATTTTCTAATGAACTGAAAATTTTTGGTTAGTAAGAAACAAGTCATTGTTTAATAAAGAATATATAGTGATACAGAATCCTGCCTAAAACGGAAGGAAAATAACTAACCTTACAATTTTTGTTTGAGTTGTTACAAATCACATAAATAGTTTCTGAGAAGCCCAATTTTACACATGAAACATTTCTCATTCGTCCTGTTGAATTGTTAATAATGCAAAATGTTTTGCAATAAGGGAATGATGATAAAAAGAACAAGAGCTCTTTTAAGTTCAAGCGATGAGACGACATCATTTCAACAAATGCAAACATAACTCTTCTTGAAGAAAGAAACACGTTCTTGTTCATTGCAAATGTGCTTAACGAGAACGATCATCATTTGAATACATGCGATAAATAAGATATTTAAAATGTATTTCGAACAGAAAAACCATAG